>JAJJID010000604.1:0-19265 GCA_022204955.1 Macrophomina pseudophaseolina
CTAGATCTGTAAGCTTGTGCGAGTTGGCTAGAATATCGCGTCGTGCAGGCTTACCGATCTGTCGGTTTTACAATATTAAATGCTATACGTTATAGATCTTTGCTGTAGCTCTAACGCTTAGATTTTTATTTTTCTAGAGAGCTTCGAGGGCTAAATTAATCCTGGCTTCGTATTAAGTGGATTCCATTTTTCATAGTAGAGGAATTAATATTATAGATAGATAAGGCGCGTTATAGTAGAAAGTAGCCATCTCGCTTAGGTGGCCATCTCGTTTATAGAATACATTATAGGTTTAAATTAATCTATACTCTTATATAGATAATAGGTTCTTTAATTAATAGGCTAAAGAATAGAGCTAAGGCTATTTCATAAGATTTTTTTTAGAAAATATAGGAAGAATATTAATAAATAGTACTAGATAGTTAGCTAAGTTTCTAAGGGTATAGTGTAGATCGGCTATAAAATTTATATGCTCTTAAACCTTGCAGGTTCGTTCGTTCTCGACCTGGGGCTAGGCTACGTAAGATAAGGTAGTATATATCTTTTACCTCTTCCGTGCCGCTGGTCGTAGTGGCGGAGATAGATAGCGTAGCTAGTAGGCTAGTGGCTAATGCTAAGCTAGCTCTAGTTGTTCGCTAGGCCCTAATAGTCTTATGCCTTATAGTCTACTTCGTAGCTATTACCGCACGTTGCCTCGAGGCTATATATGACTTCTTTATAATTCTCGCCGATGCCGGCGTATAGTCCGCCTAGGTACGTAATATAGTGGGCGCTAAGTCTACTCTAGCACGTACGGAGGGTCCGCATAGAGGTACTACTATATAGGCTTAGCAGAACTACACTGCATCTAGTTAGCTACACGGGCTTATTTAGTAATAACTAAGTAGGAGTAGCACTTATTATCTTCTTTAATAATACCTACTATAATATTAATAATAAATATAGATAGTTTCTATCTATATTTAATATATCTCACAATAATCGGCGAATATAGAGAAATTACTAAAGTAGTCTATGCGGTAAGGTTTATTCTATCTAGCACCTTATTCGCTCTTATTAAGGCTTAACCTTAGGATAATCGTTAAAAGGTTTATTACGCTATATATAAGAAGCTAGAACTTAAGAAAAGAAGAAGAAGAGAAGAGAGAAGATTAACTTAAATATATAAGAAAAGAAATATTATATAACTACTAAGGATTCTTCTAAGGCTTCTCTATTACTAGGCTTCTAGACTATAATATTACCCCCCCCCCCCTTTTTCTTCTTGGTATCCCGGGTTTAATTCCTAGTTAGGGTAGTCGTTTTTAGCTATTTTGGGGGTATATAAGGTGAAACAGTGACTCTAATATTTAATAACGGCTATATAGCGTAGTTAAAAACTTAGCTAACTAGTAATACATGCGTTGCATGCGACTATATTAAGGTAGTAATATCTTAGAGTCGACTAGGACCGTAGGGTTATTATTAGGGTAATAGGCCCACCTACTACTACTATGCGCTCTATGTACTTATCACGTGCAACGCACAGGCCTCAGCTATAACCAGGCTACCGTAGCTAAATCCTTACCACTAAGGATTCGCACCTAAGAATACTACCCTTTTAAAAAGACTCCCTATTTAAACCCTATTTACTTATAATCGAATCCTTCTTATTCCTCTTTTGGAGAATAACTGGTCTAACGAAGGGCTATACACTAATACTGACGACTATATAATAATAGGTACTAGACGCTAGCAGAGCCGCGTAAGCACCTAAGCTAAATTAAATAAATTAGGCCCACTAATCCCTAAAGAATAACCAGTGCTAATAACTAATAGAAATATATAAAACGTCGGCAGCCGCGAAAGTAATACGCTCAAATCGGAGGTAACTATAGCTATAGAGGAGCTGTAACACTTATATAGTACGATTACTAAAGGTATGCCGGAAGCCGAGCTCCTAGAGCGCCTTAACCGTATTAGACTCTTATAATAGCTACGGGCTGTCCTCGACGGCGAAACGCCGGCTGTCCCTACGCCGAATGTAGGCGAAACATAGGTAGAAAGTATAGTAGACGTCGACGAAAAACGACTCGACCTTCTTATAAGGAACCCTTCTTCTAAACTTAACGGCACCTCTTAGAGTTTATATAATTAATGGATAAATGCGGTAAAGATACGTTTTAGCGTGCATTAGATAAATAAGAACTGTCTCCGGAGGACCCTATGGGCTACTAAGGGGCTATCTAAGTATAAAACCCTCTCCTAGTACGTCCAATGACATTTAACAAACTATAAAAAGCTAGAACTACTCTAGTAGAAGTTTAAGACATTAGTATAGAATTATATTTATAACTCTATTATCTACCGCCTTAACAACGCCGTTAGTTATTATACTATAGTAATAAAGAAGGGTTAGAAGTTTATAGATTTCTACGCTTAAATAAAAATATATAAGGATAAATTTACATATCGTATTTATAATGTAGATTATTATATTAACTAGGTCTACTCCCGACTCCTGCTATCTATACGCATGGAGCTTATATATTAGTCCTTCTTTATAAGGGTATAGATAGAAGAGAATTTAGTTACTAAAATCTAACGCGTAGAGTAAATACTAGAAGCAACGAGGCCCTTTAAGAAGAAAGAGAATAGGTAGTAGCTAAAGGAGACTAAGCGCTCTATTACTAATCCTAGCCCGGGATATACTAGGCCCTATAAAGGCTATGGGAACGGTAAGAAGACTAAAGAAAACTCGATAGAATCTAAAGCGTTAGCTCCCTCTAGAAATATAAGCGAATCGTAGGGGTCTAGCACCCCTAAAGCAAGTAATAAGTAGGTAAAAGGTTATACTAACTAGGCAAACTATAAAGGTAAGTAAGACTCGGAAAAAGAAAAGTCCTAATCGCCTTTCTCTCCTCCTTACGATTAGGGCTATAAACGGGAGGTAGTTTAAAGCGTATCGAAGTTATTATATTAGTAGAAACCCTATCCGGTCCTATTAAAGTCCGGGTACTTATTACGAACCCCACGGACGTTAGTCCCGCACGGGCAAATATCCCTTAAGGAATAGGAACCCTTACGGAAGGAAATCCCGCAGGGAAACACCAACCACAGGGAAACACCAACCACAGGGAAACGGCGCTTAAAGAGCTTAGTTAGGAAATAGGCGGCGCGATAGAATCCCGCAGGGGAATAACTCCCTTAAGGGAATGGTTCCCGCACGGGAAGGATAAAAAGCCATAGTTATAAGGGACTATAGTCTAGCGGTATAATACTCCCTTAGCAAGGGTCGCGGGCAGAATCTAGGAAACCGGTAGAGAGGTACGTTACGCAATAATAAATAAGATAGATATCGCTATCGTTCGCAGAAGGAAGTTAAAAGTCAGATTCTAGGAAATAGGCTTTAGCGCCTATATTACGTAAGGTCCACACGACCCATTTATAGATTGAAAGCCTTAGCATTAATCCAACTCTTAGATTAATCTAATATTACGACTAATCTAATAGTCGTTCTAATCCCTAGATTATTATAGCTTTTCTATAGTATATAGAATACACTCGTTAGGTAGTACTTTAACCTTCGTGGTTAACTTAAGATTCTAATATAGACTTATTAGAGGTAACAAGCCTAACGCGTACCGCGCCCTAATCTATTACGTAATTACTACCTATCGTTCCGATTCTTTATCCTTCTCTTATTCTTTAAGGTAAACCCTACCCTTACCGACCCTACTAGGTGATTCTAAAGCCTAGTAGAAGAGGCCGCCGTTACACTTTAACTACTATTCTTATAAGAGAAGGTAGTTCCGAGGAGAGAAACGACTAACGAAAGGTAGTATTATCTAATACTTAATACTAACTAAGTAACACAATAAATAACGTCGATATAAATAATAACGGTCCCCTATAGCTAACCATAGCCGACCTTTTTTAGATTATCTAAGATATATAGAGTCAGATCGGCGAGCTACGCGGATAACTTTAGAAGTAGACTAACGAGAACACCTAGCTCTATTAATAAGTAAACGAGCTCCGTAACTAAGCTACTCTCGCTCCGGTACTAGCTCTTATTACGACTCCCCCAACGGACCTTACGTCTAGGAACGAGTCGCCGGCCCAAGTTAAAGAAACTACTATAAAGACAGCCAAACCTAATCTCTTCTACGGTAACCGAAAGAAGCTCTAAACCTTTCTATCTTAACTCGACCTTTACTTCTTCTTCAACTCTCGCGAATTCGAAAGTAAGGATTAAAAGGTTATATTCGCTGCTATATATCTATACGACACCGTAGCTTAGTAGTTCGAACCCTATCTTAGGGACCATATAAGTAAGGAGCTAAGCTAATAGAAAGAAGATACTAGCAAGATCTTCGCTAGCTATAAATACTTCGTTAACTAAATTAAACAAAGCTTTAGCGACCTAGATAAAGTATATAGGATACGCTAAGCCATTATAAACATCTAATAGAAAACCTTAGTAGCCGAGTATACTACCGAGTTCTAGAAGGCTGCGGCCTATCTCGATGACTAGTCGGACCGCGCCTTTATAGACTACTACTATCGAGGACTTAAGAAAAAAGTCAAGGATTAACTTATAACCTAGAACGACCCTAAAACACTAGACGAACTTATTAAGCTAGTAATTAAGTACGATAACTGCCTCTTCGAGCGATAGACGAAGTGCTATAAAGGAAATAACTACGGAGCTAATACTTCGCGCCCTACACGCCCTAAATATACTTAAGAAGGAGGCGACGCTATAGAATTAGACGCCGCTTAACAAAACGATAAGGGCTATAAACGACGACCTCGACGTTAGTAAACGGAGTAAGAAATAGAACGCTTTAACTAAGGACTCTATATCTACTACGGAGATAAGTAGAACCCCTAACACCGCTACCTATAATGAAATAAACCCGGTAAGACTACCGCTGACGCTACCTAGGAAAAAGAAAAACCCCGCTCCATATCTACTATAAGTAAGGAAGTTAACTATGCGGCTATAAGCTAGACCGCCTACTTCGACGACAACTATACTACCTACTAGAGCGATAAGTAAGCCACCGGATAGTACCCCTTCGAACCCCGATAGTTAAACCTAGCTATACGCAATAAGGAAGTACTAGAAATCAAAGACCTTATTAATAATTTTCCCCTAGACTAAGAACTCGTTAATAGCAGCACAGAAGAGCTCTACGAGAGTATAATTAAAAGTAAGAATAGCGTATAGTTAGAAGATGCCCTAATACTATCTAATAAATAGAATACCCTCGCCGAGCTAGAAGTTCTCGCCGAAAGATACGATATCGGTAGCTATCTATAGAACGAATAGAATAATCGTATCTAGATAATATAGATTCCGTATTAAGAAAGCCTCGCTCTAACGGTTATCTAGGGATAGCGCTAGGACACGCTCTAGGAAACTCGGATCGAATAAGATGGAAAGAGGTACGAACTCTCGGTAACTATAAATACGATGCTTCTTATACGTTACTACTAAGGGATCTCTATACGCGAATAAGCGGACTATAACCTCCTTCGAGAACTAGCGAGAATTCTCTACTAGTACGGAACGGCAACCATCTAGAACCGTATACTATAGTAGATCCCCAATGAGAAACTTAACCGTTTAACCTTTAGATACTAAGTATAAAAGAACTAGGTCTACTAGCGAAGATAGCTAAATAACGGCAACTAGACCCGTTAGAAGTAAGCATACCTATAAGTTAATAAATAGAAAAATTATATATATAGTAAAATCTACAGCCAACCTAGGTTAAAAAACTAGACGGCTCCCCTATTTAGGGACCCTAGGAGGGGCCGTTAAACAGGTCCCTTAACTAGGTTTTACGCACACCGAATAATATACGCACCTTAGAAAAAGTTCTTAGAATACTAGTAACTATCTACGGACGAACCGTAATAGCTATACTCGATAGCGGAGTAGAAGGTAACTTTATTAGCTATATCTTCGCTACCTAAAATAATATTAGACTTACGGGGAAAGACTACCCCTACTTGCTAAAAATGGTAGATAGGTCCGCCGCCTCTTACGATAAAGAGCAGATTCAGATCGAGATAGAACCCGTAAAGCTCACTATTAGAAAATACGTAGAGAAGATTATACTTAACGTAACCTCTATACCGGAATATAACATTATTCTAGAAATCCTATAGTTTAAAACCCACGAGCCGCATATTCGATAGAAGAAAAGAATAGTTACCTTTCTAAATAAGAAGTACGTTAGATACCTAGTAAATGCTAAAAGAATACCGACGGCTAAGAAAGACCCCTTAGATATCTAGAAAATCTTAATAGACGTATTAAAATAAATAAGAAACTAAGAAGAAAAGGCATATATAATCTTCGTTAAAATAAGCCTAGAACACGAGCAGAAAATCCTAGCTTATATAACATGGGGCCTCCGTTAGGAGGATAATAATGTCCTAAAGCCAGTCGGAGGAGACTACCCCTAGAGGATCTATAGAGAATATAACCCACCTACGCATAGATAGAGAAATATTATTAAATAAGGTATTTTAACAGCCGAGGTTAATGCAGACCTTAACAAAATTATAAGGCCTACTCTAAATAAGTTAGCACCTATACCGGAATTAGAAACCGTCCTATAATAGTTCTAGGATATACTAAGAATATTCTAGAAAAGAGGTAAAGAATAGCTACTAGAGTATTAACTATAGAATTATAAGATACCCCTACTTCTAGAAACGTAGCTAGCGTTTAAGTCTATATATTTCTTATCTAAGAAAGAGGCTAAAGCACTATAGAAATATATCGATAAGAACCTAAAACGAGGTTATATCCACTTATTATTATTACCGGCCGGATACCCGATACTATTTATACTAAAGAAGAATAGTAAGCTCCGCCTCTACATCGACTATAGATAGCTAAACGATATTATAGTAAAAAACTATTACCTACTACCTTGTATCGACGAACTATAGAATAAACTTAAATGCGCTAAGTACTTTATAAAGTTAAATCTCTAAGAAGGCTACCACCTAGTCCATATTAAGAAAGGTAAAGAATAGAAAACGACGTTCCGAACTAGATTTAGCTACTATAAGTATACGGTAATGCCCTTCGGACTTACTAATGCACCGGCTACCTTCTAGAGCCTAGTTAACAATATGCTACGTCCGTATTTAGATATATTCGCTTTAGCTTACCTAGACGATATTCTAATCTACTCGGAAACGCTCGAAGAATATACCGAGTATATAAGAAAAGTCCTAAAGGCCTTAGACGAGTGAAACCTCTAAGTTGCCCTAGAAAAAAGTGAGTAGTATACCTAGAAGACCGAGTACCTAGGGTTTATTATTATTCTAGGACACATTAGTATAAACGACAAAAAACTAGACGTAATAAAAGACTAGCCTACGCTAAGAACTATTAAAGAAGTATAATCCTTCCTTAGATTTACTAACTTTTATTAGAAGTTTATTCTAAACTACGCGAAGGTATTAACACCTCTTATAGACTTAACTAAGAAAGAACACGGGTTCGTATAGAAAGAAAGATAATAAATAGCCTTCGACTTACTAAAGTATATATTTACGAAAGTACTAGTCCTAGGTATCTATAACCCTAACCTATCTATTACGGTCGAGATAGATGCCTTCAACTACGCTATTAAAGTAGTCCTTAGCTAGCTAGACGAGTAAGGTAGACTATACCCTATTACCTTCTATTCGAGGAAAATAATAGGCCCCGAAAAGAATTATAACATCTATAATAAGAAACTCCTAGCTATTATTACGGCCTTTAAAGAATAGAGATACTACCTAGAAGGGGCTAAATACTAAATTATAGTATACTACGACTATAAGAACCTAGCGCACTTTACTACTACTAAGGAACTAAACTAACGATAGGTTAGGTAGGCTAAAGAACTAGCGTTATACGATATAAAGATTACCTATAGAAAGAGATCTAAAAACACTTACGTAGACGCGCTAAGTAGACGAGCTAACTATATTAAAGAAAAACTAGGTCTATAACCTACGGTACTCGATACGTAGGAAGATGGGTCTTTTATACTTACTAGCCATAGCCGCTAGATTACTGCTATTTATAGCATCGAATAGATATAGCTTAAGAAAGGGCTAGACGACTTACTTACCCTAGTCCGATAACTAGCCCTAGCGATATGCCTTAAAGGCAACGAATAGAAGTGTAAGATCTAAGAAGCCTACGTAGATAATATAATAGCTTAAGAAATTAAAGAACTCGAAAACGACCCCCGAGTAACTAAAAACGTAGATAGTATAATTCTATTTTTAGGATTAGTCTACGTTTTGGTTAAACTATAGGAAGAACTCGTAAAAGATATATACGAAGCCCTAGCACACGGTTATTAAGAAATAAATAAGATAATAGAGTAAATTACGAGAAGCTACTACTTTCTAGAACTTAGAAGAACCGTCTAATAGGTAGTCTCGTAATGCGACCTCTATATTAGAAGTAAGACCGTAAGATACGTACTCTATAAATAACTTTAGCTACTATTAGTACCGAAGCGCCCTTAGTAGTCTATCTCGCTAGGCTTTATTATGGACCTACTTAAGTTAAGAGAGTTACTTACTAAGGTTAAGTATAACTCGATCCTAGTTATTATTAATAGAATAATAAAGTATATATATTACTTACTATTCCTTAAATTAGTAAATATGAAAGAACTCACCTATATATTTCTTAGAATAATTTTTAGCAACTACAGATTACTAGAAGAACTTATATTAGATAGAAATTAACTATTTATATCTCGATTCTAGTAATCGCTTACTTAATAGCTTAGCGCTAAATATAAACTCTCTATAACGGTGCACCCATAAATAGATAGCTAGACAGAATAAATAAACTAAACGCTAGAGTAATACCTGCGCTATTACCTTAACTACGCGTAAGATAATTAGGTCGAGCTACTACCGCTCGCTTAATTCGCCTATAATAGCTTAAAAGCGTCCGCTATATAAGAATCTCCGTTCTACGCTAACTATAGGTACAAACCAATAGCCTATAGATACTCGGTACTAAGCGAGTTATTAGCCTAAAAAGAAATCCTTAAAGCGGACTAGCTAAAGGTACTCTATAAATAAATATACCTAGACCTAGAATTCGTAGCCCTATAAATAGGTAAATACTATAATAGACGGCACTAGGAGGCACCGAAGCTAAAAAGGGGAAATAAAGTTTATCTTCTTAGTAAAAATTTTAAACAAAAAAAGAACGACCGACTAAGTAAAAAATTAGACTTTAAAAAGGTCGGCCCCTTCGAAATCGAGAAATAAATTAGAAAGGTTAATTTCCGCCTTAAATTACTAGACACTATACGGATATACCTAGTATTTTATATCGCCCTACTCGAGCCAGCACCCTAAGATGCTACGCTAGTATGCTATATAGAGGAAATAATACTTAAAAACCTAGATACCGATGAAAATAGAGAGTAGAACGTAGAATAAATCCTAGATAGCGGCTATATTAATAGTTAGTTCTAATACCTCCTTAAATAGAAAGGAGATTAGGACAATACCTAGAAACTACCGGAACTCTACGACTATTAAGAACTTATTAATAAGTTCTATTGCCGAAACCTAGACCGACCTACGCCACCGGAGCATCTATTAAGAAAAGGCTAAAATTAAACTTAATAGATAAAGACAACTGCACCTAATTAACTAAGCCGGAACCCTCAGGAGGCGCAGAACCCGAACTAGCACTAGAAGACCTAATAGACTAGGACGACTCCATAGTATTATTAGCTAAGGCACCGCTATGTAAACGCTTTAACGATCGCCCCTCCTTGGCATTCTCGGGGTTAATAGAATCCCTAGCCTCACGGGCCGCCTCTAAACGATTAAGCTTCTCTAACTCCTCTACGGTAGAAGCCTTCTTTGCGATTATTAGACTTCTATACTTCTTTAAAAGCTTCTTCTGTTTCTGCACCCGATCTAGACGTACTATTATAGCCTAAGTAGCCTTTAAAGCCTCCACTTTATCCTACTCTGCCTTGTTTAAAGCCCGTCGCATACGTAGAACTAAGAAAATCAGCAAGACAAAAGACAAAGAAATAAGAAACTTATAATCCGAATAATCTAACCTAGTAGTATTATAAGCGGACTTGCCCTTATATATATACTCTCTGCAACGGGAATAAGACCTATCTATCTAATAAATAATAAAAGATAGATCGCCCTTCTCTTTACTAAAATTTAATAATAAATAAGAAGAATAAGAGAGAGGTATATCCTCGCTAAAAAATCGATCTCGTTACTTAAATCTACATGCTTAGTACGTTAGTTATTACACTTTCGCTTACGGGAGTCGGTCGATATAGCAAAAGACTTATAGAAGAAAAGAATAAGAAAACACAAACCTAAGATATAGACGAACGGATAAATCTTCGGGCCGAAGATCCTTAAGAGGGGGGATAGTATTATAAACCCCACGGGCGATAGTCCCGCATAGGCAAATATCCCCTAAGGGACAGGAACCCTTACGGGAGGAAATCCCGCAGGGGAATACTAACTATAGGAAAACGGCGCTTAGGGAGCTTAGTTAGAAAGCAAGCGGCGTAATAGAATCCCGTAGGAGAACGACTTCCTTAAGGGAACGGTTCCTATATGAGAAGAATAAAAGGCTATAGTTATAAGGGACTATAGTCTAGCGGTATAATACTTTCTTAGCAAGGGTCGCGGGCAGAATCTAGGAAACTGGTAGAGAGGCACGTTACGCGATAATAAATAAGGTAAATATCGCTATCGTTTGGCTAAGAAGATTAGAAGTTAAATTCTAGAAAACGGGCCTTAGCGCCCGGGTTACGTATAGGACCCACTCCTAGATCTTTACTAATCTAAGGTCTACCCTTTTAGATTACTATCGATCTAAGCCCTACTGGATTACATAAGATCCGAATACTATACTAGATTATTATAGCTTTTCTATAGTATATAGATATACTTACTAGATAGCACTTTAGCCTTCGTAGTTAACTTAAGATTCTAATATAGACTTATTAGAGGTAATAAGCCTAACGCGCACCGCGCCCTAACCTATTACGTAATTACTACCTATCGTTCCGATTCTTTACCCTTCTCTTATTCTTTAAGGTAAACCCTACCCTTACCGACCCTACTAGGTAATTCCAAAGCCTAGTAAAAGAGGCCGCCGTTATAGAATCCTAATCTAAACGCAAAGCGAGCACTAAAGAAGGGACTAACTAAATAGTATAGACCCTAGAAGTAGCCCGTAGAGATAAAGTAGACGTTTAGTAGGCTAAAAATATACTTTATATAGGCTTCTATACTATAACACTACGACTTAAACCTACCAGTTATACTAATTACCGATATATTAGACTATACCTATAGTAGTATCCTACTTTAGCCTTTTAAGATAGAGAAGGAATAGCGCTATTAGTATCTCGTTATATATTTTAGCTATAAATTTAGTAGAGCTAAAATATAATACGATACTTATGATAAAAAACTCTATATAATCGTATAGTATTTTAAATATTAGCAACCTTACTTAGTATATGCGTGGACGCCGGTGCAGGTATTATCTAATTATAATAATCTTCAGTATTTTATAATAACTAAAAGCCTTACGGCTCGATAAGCTTATTACGCTAAAATACTAGCTTAATTCGATTTTAATATTAAATATAAGCTAGGTAAGTCTAATCTAGCGAACGCCCTCTTAAGGCGCCTAGACTATACCCTTAGTTTTAAGAAAGAAAATAAACGTATCTACCTTAATACTATATTACCTATACTATAACGTAAACTTATAATTTAGGGGTTAAGAGAGACCCCGCGCACTACTAAGAATCTATACGGAAAGTATATAAAAAGCCTACGTACTAATAGCGATAGTAATTACTAAATTACTAATATCTATTTAGTTACTTATAGCGAATATAACGAGTTTACTTATAAGGGCTTAGCCCCTCTAGCGTATACTTACTATAAAGAGGCTAGTATAAGCTTAGTATAAAGCTTCGTACCTCGGTCTACGGTAATAGTAGTAGCTATAATCGAAAATGCATTTAGTAATACTTCTAAATCGTTAGCTAATTTTATACGTACTAAGTAAAGAAGGGACGCCTTCTACGTAGAGATATATAAATAGCTTACGAAAGAATTACCCTAAATGTATAATTAGTATATAGTTAATAAGCAAGGACTTCTATGCTATAAAGAATGGGTATATATACTAAAATACGCGCCGTTACGCAAAGAAATCCTACTTAGAAACCACGACGATCTAAGCGGTGGCTATTACGATATTCGCCGAACCTAAGAAGTTCTATTAAGAAAATATTACTAGGAAGGCATTACTGCTAATATTAAGAAGTATATACGGAGTTATAATACCTACTAATGTAATAAGGCCCGCCGGTATAAGTCTTATAGATTACTCTAACCGTTACTAGTAGTGGCTTAATTATATAGATACTATTCTCTTAACTTTATTACGGACTTACTAGAATCTGTAGATAGAAGCGGTTAAGTATATAACGTAGCCCTTATACTCGTTAACTATTTTACTAAATACGTACGTTATTTACCTATAAGAAAAACTATTAATATAGCCTCTCTAGTAGAACTACTCATTATAGAAGTCTTTATATAATTTAGCCCTCTAGAGAGCCTAGTTTCGAATAGGGGCTCTATATTTACTAGTAAATTCTAGAGCGAGTTATGCTATAGCCTACACATTAAATATAGGCTAAGCACCTCTTTCTACCCACAAACGGACGACTAGATAGAGAGGTAAAACTAGGAGCTAAAGGCGTATCTATGTTACTATACCTCTTAGATTTAATCTAACTAGGCCTAATTTGTTTTCTAGGCAGCACACGCCTATAATTAAAAAATATATTCTTCTATAGGTTTCGTGCTAGTTAAACTAGACGTAGGGGTAGAACTAAACTCTTAGAACGGGGTATAAAGTAAAACCCCGGTACCTAACTAAACTAAGGCCGCCGAAGCAGTAAATAAACATATAAAAAGTATACGAAAAGTATAGAAGACCGCTATAAAGTTTCTTAGGTATTTCTAGAAGTTATAAGCGAAGTACTATAACCGAAATCGAGCCGAGATATATTTTAATATTAGATAACTAGTTCTTCTATCTATAAAAAATATTAAAATGAATCGGCTATATAAGAAACTCAATAACTAATACCTAGGACTATTTAGAATTTTTAAAAAAATCGGTTCTTAGGCGTACCGCCTAGACCTTCCCCTATTAATATTACACTTATATAACATTTTTAATGTTATACTACTTAAAGCCTACTCCGCAAGACTAGGTTTTTAACCGCCCCTAGTCAAAGAACTCGGCGACGGTAAATAGTAAGAAGTTAAAGCTATTATAACCTATAAAATAGGACCTCTAAAGTAATACTTACTAAAATAGCTCGGCTGGCCTTATAAATACAACGAGTAGAAGCTAGAAGAGGAGCTAGAAAACTACTAAGAACTTCTTAAGAATTATCTAAAAGAAAATCTAATTCTATAGAACCCTAAGGCACCTCGTAAGCAAAACGTAGGTAAAAAGTAGGGGACTAGTACGGAAAAAAGGCGAGGTCGACTACTAGAATTAAAGAATAAGAAGAAAGCGAATAATTAAAAAGAAATACTTAATTTTCTAGAAGAAAGACTCTATACGAGCGTCTACTTTATATTTAAGCTATACTAGAACTACTACTTATCTGTATTAGATATTCTTGTAAAGTACTTATTTTTAAACTTCTTATCTACTACCTTATTAGTTAGCTTTATTAAGCTAACCCCGCCTAATCTAGTCTAATAACGCTACTAATTCTCCAAGCGCGATATATTACACGTATATTACTAATTACTATAACCGCTAGTAGTTGTAACCTTCTTTACCTTCTACTTATTATGCACCGCTATCGCCTCTTCTAATATGTTAGCGTACTTATATAATATAAATACGTTCTCTTCTAGAAACTCTAGTATCTCCTCGTTAGGATTACTATTAAAACTATCGTAATAAAATAATAGTAGATTAGCGGCGCGGCAAAATAGAGGAGGAATCTAATTTTAATTAGCTAAAAGAATAAAAAGCGGCCTAAAAGTAGGCGAAAAGTATAAAAAAAAAGTATAGAAAAAAGTATACTTACCGATAGATAATTATAACTACTCTTCGTATACTAATTATACTTAGAGTGGGGTGGATTCTTATAGCAAATCTAGCGAAGGCTACTAAGGAGCTTAGTAGGCATAAAATTAACCTATTTACTACCCTCGCGGTGGTGTAACGTGCCCTAGTACTGCACGTACTATATATAGTATACTACTACTAAACTAGACTACGGCTAAAGATAAGAAGAAAGCTTTACTATATTACCTATAATAGGCGCCTATAATAGCTTATTATAGAAGTAGCTAGAATAAATAAAACTAAAGAAAGTTTATATAATAAGGGTTTATTTAAAAAAAAGAGTTTATTTAAAGAAGTCGAAGTTATTTAAAAATGTTTTAGTTATAGTTAGAGGCTTAGATCTAAACTATAAAAACGAAGGGGAGTATAGAAGTTTAATATACCTATTAAAAACCATCGAAAAAACAGCCCTATATTCTAATAGTATTATTAGCATGCGTAAGTTACTAATTAGTATATTTACTAGTATTATTAGGCACTACTACTATCTATTATTCTTAATAGCAATAATACTCTAATAATAATGTAAATGTAAACGTAGCCTACGTTACGCATACGCGTAGTATACTATTCGCTATAGATGACTCTTATCTAAAGTCTATCTCTTAGTTCTCTATTATTTTATTATTTATTATTCGTAGTTAAGGCTGCGTAACGAGGCTAATCCGCCTCGCTACGTAATATCTATAGCTAACGTTTAATAATACTTTTTTATATAATAACTAAACGCACTCTTTTTCCTTAATTAAGGTTTTTTAATAAGGCGCTAGAATATTATTCCCTTTAATAGAAATCGGAACGATTTCTACTAAAGAGGGGAGTAGTATTAGGGTAATAGGCCCGCCTACTACTACTATGCACTCTACGTGCTTATTACGTATAATACACAGGCCTTAGCTATAACTAGGCCACCGTAGCTAAATCCTTACTACTAAGGATTCACACCTAAGAATACTATCCTTTTAAAAAGACTCCCTATTTAAACTCTATTTACTTATAATTCTATTCTAATTTAGATTACTGTCTTTACTAGTTAGCTTATATTACCCGTTTCTTCTTTTCTATTAGCTCCTACCTATATCTTTTAGTAGGAGCTACTCATTTTCTAAATAGTATAAGGAGGTATTATAATCTTCTACCTCCTCTAGCTCTAGTTCCTTAGGCTCTCCTTGTTAGGCTAGCCTTACTATACGCTCGGGCCTCCGTGGTGGCTACTAGGGGCATTGACTAACGTGGTGCGTAAAGTTACCATAGCGGTAGTAACGGTTCTCTTCTCTACACTTCTATATTTCTTAGGTATCTATCTATTTAGTACGGTGCCCCTGGGCTGCTTTTGCTAATCTAGTAGGCTCCTAGTCTATATTATTATATTAGGGCGACGTTGGCTTTAACTGCTTAGACCCTACCGATCTAATCTTATTTTAGCCTCGCTACTAGCCTTTCTACTAGCCTTACTGAGCCTTCTTTTCATTGTTACGTAAATTAAATGCCTCTAGTTAATTACTAACACGCTTTAGTTTAGTATAGTAGTTCTTAAAGGACTAGCTTATACTTCTAAGGCTAATTATACTGCGCTAAAGCTCCTAGCTTAGGCCGGCTTTAAGATAGCTCTTAAGGATCTCGTCTGGCTAGTTTATTCCTCTAGCTTCGAGCACTAGCTTGCGAAATTTAGTAAAATACTCTATAAACGGCTTATTTATTTAGCGTAGCTTATATAGCTTACACTAAGCCTTCTCTTATATATAAGGGTCTCTAAAAGATAGGCGTAGCTAGTCTAGTAAGTACTAAGTAGTTATACTACTTATATTAATGCTAGCCTATACCTATAGCTATAGCTAACGTACTGCCTCGCCCCTAAGCCGGTTATAGAGTATAAAGAATTTCGTAGCTTTAGTATAACTAGTATAGTCTACTAGGAGCTTTGCCTATACTTAGAAGATCTAGGGTTCTAGCTTATCCCTATTATCTAAAAATTCGGTAAGAGGGCTAAGGTTCTTAGTAGGATAGTCTTACTAATATAAGATTACTTAGTCTTATTTTTATATTAGTAGACTAGTATTTCGGAGTTCGTCTCCCGATAATTTACTAGGGGTTATAATACTAGTCATATTACCTTTCTCTAGCTAATTTATCTTATATACTAAGAAGCTAATTTAAGTTATTATCTATTATAGTAACTATATTATTTCTTAAGACTTCTAAGAGTTCTACTCTTACTCTTATTCTTAAGTATCTATTTCGATAGTTCCTATAGTTCTAGTAATTCTAGTAATTCCGTATATAATAGGTTTCTTAGGTATAGAAGTTCTAGTTAATATTAAGGCTTAATCTTAGGATAATCGCTAAAAGGTTTATTACACTACATATAAGAAGCTAGAACTTAAGAAAAGAAGAAGAAGAGAAGAGAGAAGATTAACTTAAATATATAAGAAAAGAAATATTATGTAACTACTAAGGATTCTTCTAAGGTTTCTTTATTACTAGGCTTCTAAACTATAACAGCTATAGAATTCTATAGAAGAATAACTTTTTTAAGAAAATAGTTCTTATATAAAAAGACCGAAGCTATAATTATAAGGGACTATAGTCTAGTAGTATAATACTTTCTTAGTAAAGGTCATGGATAGAATCTAGAAAACTAATAAAGAGATATATTATACGATAAGAAATAAAATAAATATTACTATTATTTATAGAAGAAAGTTAAAAGTTAGATTCTAGAAAGTAGATATTAGCGCCCGAGTTACATAGACTTCTATAAGAATCTACTAGGATTAACTTAATCTAAGAATACTAATTTAATACTATTAATTTAGCTACTTTAATCTAGCTATATTAATCTAGATTACTATAACTCTTCTATAGTATATAGATATACTTATTAAGTAGTACTTTAATCTTTATAATATAGTTAATAACCGAGCTACGTATATAACCAAGCTATATATTCTACTACTAAAATCTATCCTACCTACTTTTAAACGCGATATATTTATAATACTATACCCTAATATCTTCTAACGAAGGAAGAATTAAGCTAGCTATATAATCTTATAAATAAAATACATCTTTAAGCGAATAATGTGCTACGGCCCTCTACACTATTCCCCTAAGTATACTCTATAGCTATAATGGCGGCCTCTTTTACTAGGCTTTAGAATTACCTAGTAGGGTCGGGTAACGGTAGGTTTACCTTAAAGAATAAGAGAAGGATAAAGAATTAGAATAATAAGTAGTAATTACGTAATAGATTAGGGCGCGGTACGCGTTAGGCTTATTATCTCTAATAAGTCTATATTAGAATCTTAAGTTAACTACGAAGGCTAAAGTGCTATCTAGTAAGTATATCTATATACTATAGGAAAGCTATAATAATCTAGTATAGTATTCGGATTTTATATAATCTAGTAGGGCTTAGATCGATAGTAATCTAAAGAAGTAGGCCTTAAATTAGTAATAATCTAGGAGTAGGTTCTATACGTAACCCGGGCGCTAAGGCCTATTTTCTAGAATCTAACTTCTACCCTTTTTAGCCGAACGATAGCGATAACGTACTCCACAAGCGAGATAAACACACAAGTGAGTTAAACACTATCCGCGACTATACTATAATTATCTTTAATTCTACCACCACAACACTATAAATTTACTAAAATTTCGTCGGAAATAGATGAATAAGATGATTCTACAGCCTACTAGTAGGTACGTATATTATAGCCGGTCTTACTATAATTACTGCAGTGCCGCGACTTTGTACGAGTCCCTCCCGACTGACCCCTATGTTAACGTATTTCCTACTATACCTACTTATCCACAGCCTTCTAATCTAGTAGGCCTTATATATCTTGTATAGTAAGTGACCCTCCTTACCGGACACGTGTTTTTTTAGCCCTCCGGCGCTTACTTAATGCCTCGTTAGCCTTACGTAGCGAAGAGTTCTCTGCTTCTAAAAGGGCTACCCGATGTATTACTGCCTTCGTTTCTTTAGCTATTTGGTCAACAGCCGCTAGTAACGAGGTCGGGAAGCTATTCTAGTGGCTAGAAATGCGAGTCTTAATAAGTTTAGACTAGGAATTCGCTTCTAGAGGGTTCTGCGGCGTCTTAGAAACCCAAGGGTCAGCCGAAGCTGACGGGGGCCTAGTCGGTATAGGAGTTCGTAATTGTACGTCTAGCTTAGAAAGCACCCTATTTGGATCGTACGGTACAAGGCCAGCTCCTAAAAAGCCGCGTTATATGTTTTTCTCCATTATAGAAGTAAAGAAGGCTTTACAAAATATGTAGAGGAATTTAAGCTTACTAATATAGTTAATATATATACGCATTAAGTCCTTGATCTAGCGACCGTACTCCTGCTTTAATAGCGTAAAACACCCAACATTAAGCGGCTGAAGAAGGTGGGAGGAATGTGGAGGTATATAGAGTATAACGATATTATGCTCTTGGTAGTAGAGCTCGAATTCGGTCGAATAGTAGCTCTCGTGGCCGTTAAGTATTAATAGACGATAGGGGCCCTTTATATAAGATATTATATAGTTATCGAAGTGTTTAATCTATTCTAGGCCTCTCTTATTTGTAGTCTAGCTATTCTCAGTAGTCACAAGTACTTAATCGGCTGGAAGATCGCACTCTATATACTAGTTAGATAGGTGGTACTAGCCTGCGAGGATAATAAACGGCGGAATCGCCTAGCCTTAAGCATTCACGTCCTAGATTACCGTTGCCCATTCTCGATTGCCAGGCTAGGCTAATTTAGCCCTGCTACGGCCTTTAGAAGTAGTAATAACCATAGTAGTAGAGATAATGCCCATTATAAACCCGGTTTCGTCGAAGTTATATACATTATTATCTAGGATCCCGTATTTAGCCTTTATATTCTGCACGAGGGTAAACCACTCGCAAATAATCTTTAAATCTTCGTATTTAGCCCTCTAGTAGTCGTATCTGCAAGAAAAATGCGTACGAAGCTCTGGCCGGCGCTTAACGAAGTTAGAGGCCTAGTTCTTGCCAACGCGTGGCGCGTCGCGTGCATGTAATAGATAGTTAGCTATATCTTCCA
>JAJJID010000605.1:0-19248 GCA_022204955.1 Macrophomina pseudophaseolina
TGCACACCGTCCGCGAACACCATCTTCAATTACCCCCAGAGACAAAGTGTGGTGTTACCAGCGCGGGTGAATGAGCGATGGACGATTCTGGTTCTTCAGCAGATTGCCGACTGATCTCCCAAGAACAACTCTATAAAGAAGTAGACTCTATCTATACTGGCTTTACGAGGAGCGGCTCAAATTCATCCACTTCTACAGCACTCAAATTGCTTTCGAAAGACATACATCTTGCGACCGGCGCATCATTTTGCACCAGCTCAATGGCGAGCCCTGATATACGAACACCACGACTTCTTTTTAGGGTCGCACCATCTTCTGGCAAGTCCAGAATTGAATCGTCGTGCGGTTGTATATTAAAGCCGGTGCGAATGTGGCAACATGGTATTTGTTCGTTTTTTGGAGCTCCTTCGTCAGTGTCTACCCGAACCTCTGGAATACTTCCATGCGTTTACTTTCCTGGCTTACCAATGATAACGTTCCTTTACGAGACCGTGCCTGGATTCGAATGCAACTTTGGTTAAATATCCGGGAGAGCTTGCATAGTATCGGATGCAGGTCATAGGGGAAGGCCAGCAAGACCGAGAAGTATGGGCTACGGTTACTCAGCTTTTGGAAGCATGGAGCCGCTGATAAAGGTACTGCCGTTATTCGTCTATACCACCATTACTGGCTCTTCCTCTGTTTATTCTCTCTGTAAGAACATGTCTTATGTATTTAGCTTTGCTCGTACAAATGCCTTTGCAGAACTGGTTACGAGTTGCCTCTATCTCCACCATTTTATAAGTCATACGAATCCTCATCAATCAATTGTGGAAGCTAGACGCTAAAGTTTTCCTCTTGTGAGTTTCACCATTCAAAATAATGCCATTCGAACGCGTGATTAAACCTCTGAAATACGCGGCATTTCCACAAATGTTAAGTGAGAGGAAGTAAGCCTTGTTTGCTTGTAATAAACCAGCTAAATTATTAGAACGCCACATTTTACTTGCAGACTAATTTTTGGAGTAGCAGGGAAAGTTTTCGTAAATACAATCGCTTGCAAAATCGAGTTCACCCTACCTCGCGAAGAAAAAGTTGTGAGCACGGACCATTTCTACGCATATTTTTTTCTAAAGCCGCCATTTTACGGCTACAAATGACTCATCCGTACACTAGCCGCCCAAAGTCCTCAACACCTCGTTTTCCAGCCATACGTAAGCCATTGATTATAGGTGTTCGGTAGAATTCTAGACCTGAGAAAATTTTGACTTTACAGTAAGCCTGGAGTATCCCCTAAATTGCGAGGGCATAAAGTTAACCATGTCGTGATAACATCAGCTGTGATACAAAAATACATCCCAATTGATAGGTAAAAATACGCGAGGGAGTGGTCTGTGTTCAGAATCTTTTTTTTGTGAGGTACGGTGAAGCCGATTTTGCAAGCGACTGTATCTTAATAATCTAGAGTATCTCTCATTTGGTGAGTTAAAACATTTCGGAGGTATCACAAAAAGTTTGTCGAGTTTGACTTTGTGTGATGGCTGTCGAATCGCTTTCGAGATCCACTTCAATTCTCGCTCTGGATTTCTAAACCCTACTGGTATATAAGCCGATACCTTCAATCGCTTTTCCTTGACCCATTTTTTTTATTCACTTCAATTTCTTTTCTCAACACTACTTGCAATATTTCCACCCAATTCGCCGGAACTCACAACATGGCATCTATCGAGGACAGGGTCCGCGAAGTCATGGAAGACATCATATCGAAAACAGATGACTGTGAACCTTCTAGCCTAAAAGAATCCATTCAGGGACTTGTCTCCTCGCTTGAAGACAGCGAGTTGTCCTTGTACCTGATGTGGTGCAACGCTCGAGGTATACGTGTCGCCTTAGAACGCGAGACTCCTGAACGGTGCGCATCAGTCTTGGCCACACTTTGTGAACATTGGGAATTCACCAAAATTGCGGCACATGCAATACTTAGGCTCGAAGAAGAGAAGCGTATTACAATTCTTAGCCACTGGCAGCAAGCCGGCGAAGAGCAGAGGTCTTATCAAGAAGGCGTCCGTTGCCTGTTTGCTTTCAATGAGGATAAGATAAAGGAGTGGAATCCTGAAGGGACTGAGCTCGAGATACCTGACGAGTATGTCTATCTTAATGGCTTGCCTCAACAATTCCCAGATTCGGCGAAGAAATGCGTCTTTTGCGGCCTAGCCTACCGGATGGGCCAAATACTCTATCGTACTGACTGCGACAACGGCCACACATTTCACGAGACGTGTGAGATGAAAGATGGCAGAGAAAAAGGAATAGTGGAGGGTGTTTGCAGCACCTGCAACGGCGGAGGTTATCAATCTCGCGATGAGCTAGCATCTGAGCTCACGCACAGGTTTCTAGAGGAGGATCAACACCAGGGCGATTAATCTCAATAGATAGACCGTAAAGTGGTGTATTTCGCTATTTGGGATAGCATATATCATTACTTATTCTGCCAACCCGAATCACTCAAGCTCACTGGATATTAGTATTATTTATTTGCCTATACCTTATAGTCGTGCCTCTCGTACTCTCTGATTAGGTATAATTAATTATTAATCTGCTTTGGAGTAGCTGGGTGGATTGACTGTCTTGAAGGGTGTGTAGCGGGAGTAAATATGGGATAAGGGGCAGTATCACGTAAGTGTGCGATCCACTTCAAGACTATTACCTCCACTAGGTGTTGTATTGGACCTTTGAATTGACCACGAGGGTCAGTGTTCTAAGGACTGTCGATCAGTGTCAAAGCTACCATTTTCAATATTTGGGTCCGCGGGCGCTTATGCCTGTTTCCCGAATACCGACGTTTGCCGTAAAGAGCGTTCAAATTCGCCGTCTCTTATCGGTTTCCGTGGGCTGCTCTGCCCCTGCACTCCCTGTTCCCTTAAGGGATTTTTGATTCAGCGGGCTCTCTACGGGTTTCTTATACCTTTTCAGCTTATCTCCCGTGCGGGCCTTCTCCCTGGGTGAGCGATACTGTAGGCGCCATCTCTTTATGCCTAGTATTCCCGTGCGGGATCTTTGGTCGTGGCTCTCCTTGCGGGTGGGATCTCGACCCTTACAGCATTCTATCACGTGCGGACTCTATCCTTAGAGTCATAAAGCCCGTATGCCCTGGGTTCGTAATAGTATGTAGTATTAGCAAAAGTAAACATACTACCAGCATCTTTTAACATTAAAGAGCGTTCAACACTTTTCAAGATTAAGCAATAAGATTACATACAACATCGTCTTCCTCTCTTTTATATAGATTTTGAAGATATTAGGTACTTCTATGCCATGAATCCTGGCAAAATTTGCACGTATTGTACATGGCTAAGCTCTACGTTGCACATTCCGGTCCCCCACTCTTCCGTTACCTCCGGATACTTGTAATATTTTGGTATAGACAGTTCGTCAGGGAGTTAAAGGCATGGCTTGGGAGAGGTAGGCTTAGGGAGAGCATCTTATCCTCATGTTACGGAGCTAATCACTTTAAGCAGACCTTGAAACACACGGGATAGCTTAGTACTTTAATGAAACTACGTACTTGCAATGGGTTACTTAGACTACTAAAACTTCTCCACTACTAATCTCGACCCTCTCAAGACTCTGAGCTGTGAAGGTGCACAAGGTGAAAGTGCTCAGAGGATATCGATGATGTATCTGCTCCGGGCGTTGAATACTGCATCGAACTATAGGGTGGATTGGGGGCACTATTTCTGAAGTGCTGGACAACGCCTTTGATTATTATTTAGCAGGTACTTCCGGGGGATAAATGACTCAAAAGCATACATCGAGGACGATACTACTAAAGATTTGCTCTGACGAGCTCCACTCATGAGTTTTATGTACAGCTGATAGCCATATCTGGACGATCGAGGTCAAAGGAAGACCAATCTGCCCATAAGTAAGCAGAGCTATTCAGGACAGAGACTCCTATCACGTACCCATAAAAATAGGAGAAATGTTCCGGTTTGTTTATGAAAAGACGCAAGAATGGCTAATACAAGAAGCCCAACCGTCGCAAAAGTGAAACAGCCGGAATGACTTAAGAGAGCTTTGTAACCTATCTTCGGGAATGTCCAGTTGGAGACCATACAAGCCAGTATTAAATACTCGAATGCTGATCCGCAAAGGAACACTACACTTAGGTTTTCGCTCTCGTATGACATCCTAATCATCATTAGCTGGGCCAAAAAAAAGTCTGTGAATGATAAAGCAGCGAACATGATTACAACAATGGCTATGAATTTTCCACAAGCTGCCACAGCGGAAAATAAGGCATTATAAAACACGTGTTGTCTGAACGGTAGGTCAAAGCCACTAAAAATAACTCTCATATTAAAGCCTCGGAAGAGAGACCGCATATGGAAACCCTTGTTCATATTACGATTCAAGTGTTGTGACTACTTGGAATTAGCAAATATCATATTTGGAGATGAAGATTTTCATACTTGTAGAAATGGGCTCACACCGATAATAAGACATACAAGGCCATGTGTAACAGGTTCGAGACGTGCATGCTCTAATAAAATAGAGAGCAGGCTTAAGACAGTAAGTGCAAGTGTGAAGCAGAAAACTGCTGCATATCCGATATAAAATACGGGCAGACGATAGCGATAAGCCCAGTGTGAAATGTAGACTGCGGAGATGGAAGTGAACAAAGAGAAGCCAAGTAGGTAAATCATGGAGACGGCCATGTCGGGTACTTTTAGGTTTGTTCGTGGCAGATGGTGCTGGACGCAGAAAATATACGTCAGTGGAAGATGAGATTATGCAATCTTTTCCGGTGAGTGATAGGAAAACCTGCTCCCCGTGGGATGTGGGTGCTCTAAGGTGGCAGTGCAAATTATAATCTACGTGAGTTAGAGAAGCAAGTAAACTAAGCAACCTACTGCACAGATCAAATTCCATTTGGCGCTTGGAAGGGATCCTCCTGACGCAGCCAAGCTCATTGACTCAGTGAATCTACGTGAAAGTCACACAAATCCTTGTCTATGTGAGATTCAAACGTAACTAATAGAACATCGGATCTCTATTGATTTAGGAGGGAAAACAACACTCATACCGTTGTAATGCCCATTTTTACTCGGCTGCGAGCCGTAGCTTACTTTTTGCGGCCATTTATTCATATCTAATTATACACTCCGACACCAATAGCTATAAACAGAGGCGGATCCTCGTGACGTTCAACTCCAGTTGATATTACCCTGCAGCATTAGATATGCCTACGTAATCTCACCACCATCAGATAATGATTTATTTGATATAAGTGTCTGTTTAACTAAAGCCAAAACTATCTACTTACTTACGTCATGTAAAGAAACAACACCTGGAAATCAAAGTGGAAGGAGGAATTTGGGAAGTAAAAGGCCGCCCAGCGGCTAACGGAAAAGCTTCAGAGAAGTCAATCGTCATCAAACCCATCAAGCATATACGGAGGGCAGTCATTGAAAGAAGGAACACCTTCTGCGATGGCTATTTCGGGATGCTCTTTCATGGAGCTAAGGATTTCCAGCCTCTTCTTTCTCGCCTCCAGACCCGCCTTCTCTTGTTTAAGAGCTGGTCCACGACCCAGCCTTCGCGCCAGGTCAGTGTGTGACATAATACGGGGCTTAGGGTCTGGCTCCGCAGTCCATTTGTACACAATCCAGGTGTAGTTCCCGCTCTTTACCGGATGCACTATTGTATCCAAAACCTCAATATGATGGTCCTTCATTTCGGGCGGCTGCGGCTCCGATGGGAACTTCTCGTATAGGGTGCTCCTAACAGACTTTGCAAAGCTCGATCCAGGAAACATTTTGTACACGGCCACCATGTCCGTTCCGATGTTTGTGAAGACCCGGTGACCAAATCCAGCCTTCGTCACACTGAGGACCCTGCCGCAGTCTGTGATGCCGTCCTCGATTCCCGGGTTGATGAGCGGTCTGGTTTTCGGGAGTGACATCAATTTGGGTAAAGCATCGCCTGCCGTCTGCCGCCCCTGGTCCTGACCCATATCATGAATCCCCTCTTCTTTTCTTTGCCTTGCGACGCCCTCGGCATCGTCGTTACCCTCGGCACTCTCTCTCAGAGCTGGACCCTCAAAGTCGGAGACGTCCTGTTCCATCTGCTTTAATTCTTCCTCGGGCAATTCGTCCCCTTCGGTATACTTTCCGGGAATAGAAGCATCCCTTACTCCGAAGAACTGTAGGTTTGCCTTAATGCGCTTGCTGCTGGCCCGTATAGCCTCTTCCTTCTCCTCTTTCGAGTGGTTAATATTTTCTTCATCTACCACGAGATTGATGGCTCGCAAATGGTCAACAGGAAGGATGTGATCGTCTTCTTTGAGGCCTTCTTTCGCATTCGAATGCCTCAGGCGCTCGTTTATCTCTTCAAGGTCATTTACGATGTCATCCATGCCCTTAGTATCGCCCTTTTCCAGGAATTCGTAGTACTCGTTCAATAGCTCGAAGGCGGGTTCTAGAATCGCCTGCTGTGTGATGGTGGGTCGGCGGAGGATATCCCTCAGCTCCCGGCGATGCTCTTCCAGCTCAGGCAGGCTGGAAATTTCATCCAGCTCTTTACGGATGTGCTTAGGTGTGAGCATCTTGAGATCAATGCCTTGTCTTCCAAGTTGCTCCGAGAATATGACATGACCGGAGAACATCTTTTTTGCCTCCTCGGTACGCTGTGGACCGTGTTGCGCTTCGCGAATCTTGTCCAGTATGAGGCGGGCACCAGTTATATATTCGCTGATCATTCTGTACGGAAAGAGATGATCATCCTCATCTCTCCCAGCAGCCTTGTTCTTCTCTCTTAGTTTTCCGTTTGTCTTTTCCATCCTTTTGTGATGTTTCTCGGTTTGGTCTTCCGTCCACCAATTCCGGACAGTCGGATACAATTCCGTGTACAGACGGAGGAACTCATCAGGGGGTGGCCTGGCTGCTTTCTGTCCGTACTTCTGGTTCTTTTCCCCTTCTTTCATCAATCTCTTGCGTTGTTCTTCATCTGCGGCCTTGGTTTCTTCGTCATCGCTTTCCGAATCGGTGGCGCCTTCGTCTGCACGTTCCTCGTCCGGCTTTACAATATCAAGACCCTGGTCTTTCGCCTTCTTGTGAAACACGCTTTGGGCTTTATCCACACTAGTGTACAGCTTGGCTCTCGGGACATTGCCTTCGTCGCGGTGCTGAGCAGACTTCGTTTCCTCTGTTTCGTAATCTTTGGGTTCTTTGTCGATATTACTGAATTGATGGTCCCTCGCAAATCCGGATTTGGTGGTTCTGTCAGTCGACTTTAGCCCAGCAGAAGTGCGTCTAGATGATGCGATGATGTCCGCTTCTTGCGGTGCCTTTTTCACCGCAGCACTCATGATTGGTGTTATTCAAAGGGAGTTTTGTGTCTTGAGGGTCTCATTGTGGAGTGGATGTGAGTATTTAAGTATTAATGCCACCCAGCAAGGAAAAGAAACTGCTCAATACTGGATGGCGAAACTTTTCGACTTGAACGCACTAAATATTCTGCTACCCTTTGCAGACGTGTCCTCAACAGCTTTCTGCCATGTTTTTTAGACCTTGAATGTCGGATTATTCCTGCATTGGTAAATCACATAAGTACGGTTTCCTCCTGCGCTCTTTGCTATGGTAATTTCAGCACAAGATAAAAGCATAACAGCCCGAGTCTCCCACAGCATGAGCTCTTGCGGCAACGGTTGTCAAGATTGTGGGGCTAGCCTGGATGATACCCAGCAACTTGTGCAATTTGGCCCCGAGGTGATTGCTGAAGCCATAAGGACGATCGCTTCTTCAATGGAGGATAGAAGTACCGAAGAATTTCTTGTTCCCGCCCGGACCACCATACGCTGCGATGGCAGCGTTTTACTTCACACATCCAACGGCCCCTTGTCGCCTAGATCTGACTGCGGCAAGCGGGATGCGGTTTCATACACCTTCTATTGTATGTTTTATTTATTGTCAGACTACCGAGAAGCTTGCCGGGAAAAGGCGAAGAACAAAAAAAAGCGTACGTATGAGAGTTTTTCTTTATACAAACTTTACGCTACTATCAGCCGCTTCGCTTATGACGTCATTGAAAAGAACCTGTCTTATAAAGACTGTATGTGGCGTTTCAAAGAAGCTGTTGAAGTTTACGTCTGCCATGATGTTTACTGGGACAATAACCTAAAGGATCTGGGTCGCGATTAATTTGGGAAGGGATTCTGTATCGCTCTAAATATTCTAGAGCCGAAAGTATTAGGTGTGAGTAGTTAACTTTAGCTTTAAAAAGAATAGAAACTAATGTGTATATTTAGTCGATTATATATTACAAAAACTCTAATAGGTTTTTTTCAAAAGCTTGTCTTTCATCCCCCACAGCAATTTTCCATTCTTTCAGATCCAGGTCGTACGGGATAGCATCGAGGCGCGCAGCTTTATAATCCTTTAAAAGATGTGCGAAATCTTGGAAATTTTCTTGAAGACGGTTCCTTATTTTATGCAGCTCTATAGCTGCTTTTACACGTCTTTTCCAGTCGCCGCAAGGAGAATAGACTTTGCGCAATATTTCTTGCGTCTCCATCTTGAGTTCGTAAAATGTGGGATGGATGAAAAGCCTGGATAATCTTAATTCTGTAGCCGTCGAAATTCTCCGCTCCGATCGTCGACGAAGAGAGGTCGCAGGCCGCCGAGTTATAGAAGTATCCCCATTCTTCATTTTGCTCCCTATTTGTTGTGCACTGGCATGAGACTAGCGCCGGTAGTCGAAATGTGCGGATGAAAGCTACCGTAAGGCCAAAGGCCTCCGCCAAAGCGACACGTCTTGATGGGACCGACATTTTTGCTAGGTCTGTTTTGGTAAGAAACGGGAAAGAATCGAGGATAACGATATCTTCGAGTTCGAGGCCGGAAAGTTCCAATATTTCTCGTAAATAGGCAAGCGTGGGTGATTGTATCATATTATCATAGGGATGAATATGATCCTCGCAGGGGTTCAGGAGTAGAAGAGCGGGAAAGTGGAGATTCCCACGAAGTAGTCTTTTGAAGTTCACAAGTTCCTGATCGCCAATCTCCCATCGTGTACAGAATGCTTTAGCCTGAAGGAAATATTCATGGGCTTCTGGAACCACCGACGGCTGGTATTTTCCGTCGATATTGGGTTTAAGTGTCTCGGCAACGAACTCATCCAGTTGGGTTGATAGACTTGAAACCACGAGGAATGGATTTCCCGTAGTCTGGCAATGGGTGATACTCTGACGAAGCCTCGCCCTTTCCCAGCGTTCAGGGTCTTCGGCGTCCTCATATCGGTCGACGAAGCCCTGCAATGAGAGGGATGACAAAGAAACTGTCACCTCGGAAAGGTCAGTGGCCATTTCCGACTGAGAATGAAAACGTCAAGAAGTGAAGAATGATGTTCAGGATGCTAGCAAACATATTTTTCTTGCTTTACAAACCTTACTCTTCCTAAGTAATATACGTCGCCAGAATTGCTTACCAGTAGAAGAGAGTCTGCCTCGAGGGTGTTAGAAAGGATGGAACGAAGGGATGAGATAAAGCGATAGGGTGAATGGACGGAACAGAGGGATGGGTTGAAGGGATGGGACGAAGGGATAAAGGGTTGGAACGGAGGGATTCTAGAAGACGATAAAATCCCGCAAGACAAGGCTGCTCCTCTTTCTGCCTCCATTATTAATTTTTATCTCGTATCAGTACGGTGAGGTTTTTATGTGTACAATTAGCGCTTGATCGGTCGGAATTGCATAATGAGTGACCTCATTGCTTGGTTCTCGAGACGCTGAATATCGTGATGATAATGATTCATACACCCTGTCAGCGCCCCCCCTCCCCCCCCCCCCTTTTTTTTTTTGGGGGGGGGGGGGGGGGGGGGGGGGGGGGGGGGGGGGGGTGGAAGGAGGGGGAGGGTCGGGAGAGAAGACTGGAACGCTGAATTGAACCCTAAGAGAGCCAAGAAAAAGAATTACTAGAACAAGCCCGAGCATGGCCATATCTTGAAATAGAAGGAAATAAATAGCACCTTATATAAGAGAGCTGACCTTTGCAGCTTTAAAGCTTTATTACCTCAGAGTTATATATACATCGCGGTCAGAATCGCGGCCCCCTAAAGCCTACCGTGGGTCACGACACTTGCAGCGCGCTCAATTCACAGATTCGATATAGCTTCCTTAACATATCTAAAATCTTTCCTGGCAATATTCGAGTACTTTCGGTATTCGTGATCTCTCTCTGAATAGTGCCCCAGAGGAGCACCTAAGTATTAGTCGACCTGATGTGACTCAATGATGCTGGAAATTTGTTCCAGCAAGATTCGTGCACCTCGGAGAGAATTTACATGCGTGAATAGTACCAGAACGCCCAAATGAGGATTCTAGAAGTCCCACCACCCACTAATCTGGCCACGGCTATTTCTGCAATGTGTCAGGCTCGGATTCTTCAGCCATCGGAATCCAAACGAGATTCCCTGCTTGGGACACGTTGCCTTTGAAGTGGAATAAAAGAAGGATCTCTAACTGATGCCAAGGTTAGCATTGAGCGGGTGAACAGCGTCGATACAAAAGTTCTAAGCGGTATTTGGGAGAACTGTGAAAAACAAGATCTGCTCCGGTATTTCCGCCAGTTCAGCCAAGTGGGCAGTTCGTCCTTGTAGTTGCTGAGAATCAGTGCGGCTTAAGTGTTCTTGTAAATCCCCGATGTCTGTTTGGTGGCAGACGCAGAATCTCTCTAAGATAGCAGCATGGAGGACGCTATTAATTAGCGCTGTCTCTATTTCACGGTAATTTGCTTCCTGTCCACCTGGAATTTGCTTCAGAAGCACAACGCGATTGAGTAGAGTTTTAATAATACTAATTTTAGGGCTTCCACTCGGAATCATTGCACGTCTCGGGATCGGGTGGTTGACTTTGGCTCGGGCCTGACTTAGTGAACAAAAAAGTTACTCCTTGGTGAACAAAAGAAGGTGACGGTATGTATATGGCCGCAATCGCTTCTTCATCGAGAGCTCTTTGAAATATAGTGGCAAAGTCCATCTCGCAAGGCAATACAAGCTATGTGACCGTGCGGGTTGTACTTAAAATAACTCTGCAATGCTGGTTACTGGCACGGCGCGGTGCTACGTACTTACAGCCGACGGACAGGCGCCTCCTGGTAAAAAGTGATGCTACATGAAATGTATAGCGCAACACAGGGAATACGACCATCAACGACTCGGACAAAGGCGATATGACCAAGTGCATTAACCATCGCCGCCAATCGGTAGCGCAGCACTTACTGAATATCCCGGTTCGATGCACTTTGTTAACGTCTCCTAATGCGGGGCTTCGCAAACACGCATGCATAAGGCTTTGCAGTTGAGCGGCAGGGAAAGAGACGTTCAACGTTGCGCTACGTGGCGATACCTTGTTACAGATGGACCTGTGGAGCCGCGAAGTTGGGAGCGGGGAGCGCTGCTGCGGTGGGACAGAGGATATCCTCCCTGTCCCACACCGTAGGCCACCACCCCTGTTTGGTGCACCAAATCCCCGAGCCTTTGTCCATCACGTCCGTGTAGGGGTGAGTGAGTGTTTTAATGAGCAAAATTACGTTAGCCATCCCCTCCATCTCTTCAGAGGCATAGTACTGCCCGTGCGAATGGGTAGGTAGTAGAGAGAGCGGAGATTGGTTATAATATCTATATAATTTTACATATAAATGAAAATCATGTTCTCTAGCTATTCATATGCGCTTCGTAGTTAGGCTTACGGCTAGCCTGGAGCGTGTTGCAGCATCGCCTTATATTATTGTATAGGCCGCGTTGAGGGTTGAAAACACCTCGTTGCATCCCTGAGCGCACGGCGCAACACCACACCCCACCCCCTGAAACCGCGCATCTGGTTCACCAAAATCACATCGTTTAGGCACCAGGCCCCCTTGTTGGATAAAATCACCGATATGGTGGACCAATTACATGATGTTAGTGCACCAAACAGGCGTGGTGGGTGTTGGCGTGGAGCACTCCCCTTATCTCCCATGTTGAGGGCGTCTGTAAATGATCAGCCAGCCTAGTGTCGACACACACGGTTCAATAGCGTAGGCGTAAGGAACGTTGATTGTTACCCGACACGTTTCCGCTCAGGCTTGTGACTCAACAAATCCAGAGGATCACCTCTTGGAAGAGAATTAAGAGGTGATGTCACCGGGTCCTGGCTCACACGTGAACGGTAACGTGACTCATGCATGACTTAGAGTCCGCCTGCTGCGAAAAAATTGGAGCGTATAGAAGCGCAAAAGTTTTCTTGGATGTCTGGCATCCAAAGGCTTCCTCCTACTCGAACACCACAGGCGTCTTCTCCAAACCAGTTCCAACTAAGATATCTTTATCTCTTTCTATTATCAGTCATTGTTATCCTGTCGGCATGCAACACTGCTTTTCACTAGTTTCCGGGAAGATCGGGACTTTGGCACTTTTCCATATTAGGTATAGATCCGAGGCAGTACTGCTATGCTCATGGCACTCGTAGTCTGAGCCCCGCTTTTAGAACACGTGCTCGAGCGTGCTTCAGCAAATTATAAACAGCACCTAGTCTCATTCTACTCCGGACTACTCACAAAGCTTTTCAGATCTCTTTCCTCTCAAATAAAGTTTTCAGGTCTCTCCAAGACCCATTTAATAAGGATGAGCTATCTCGCAATTACTGGCCACGTGTTAAGTCGCTTCATCCAAGCTGCAGTCCTCCTCCACTTGCTCGATCCTGTCCGCGGGGAGCCTACAACATATGGCCTTGATCATGATACACTTGAGCTTGGAGTATCGAGGGAGAGTCTACTCAAACGGAAGTTCCTTGATTCGTTTGCTCTCATATGCGCTGCAAAAAGGGATGCCGACAGTGTTTCGGCAGTTTGTATGGAAGAAGGACATCCGCAAGGGACCGTTCTGAGAATCGCCAGCAATGGCGGGGTGCGCGAATACGTGCTAAACCACATTCGGCACATATTAGGCGTTCTCAATTCCCTTTCAGGTACATGTGAGTCTTCTGCGCAGTAGAGGTTCATAGCCGTACTTTATTTGCAGACTAAATTCTATTCATAGGCTTTGACCAGCGTGCAGCTGAAAAAGAAGTCTTACTGTGTATCACCAGGCTAGATATCTCAAAAGTCCGAGGTTACCTCAAAGACGTTACCGCTGGCTACGAAGCTGTCGATTATCCTCCCTCGGCTATCAGGGAGCGTCTAGAGGGATCTTCAATATTAGGATACAGCTCTGGAACACGTACTCCCCAACAATTCCTAGACTGGCTAAGTCAAATTTATGCTTTCAAAGATGCATTTTCGGAAGCCGAGCCTGAGGTCTTCTTACAGCATTTGGCCTGGGCCGAGGAAGGGAGAAAATATTACTTCGAAGTTCTGAAACAAGCCTTCTATTCGCCAGTGTCTAGTCTGCCTCGGTGGATCCTTTCCATCTTGAAGCTGAGCCGTTACAGCATTGCGGCAAGAGCCATGATACGATTAGTCTCGGAATTTCCTTCCCTGTTTGATCAGATGACTGTCGAAGCTGTTTCAGCACCCAGCACAACCTGCTTCACCCCCTCTATTGGAAATCACACCTTACAACGTGTCTTACGAAGAGTGGTTGGTCATCGCGCGGATGAATATATCTCCCGACTCGACAGAGTATGGAACGCAACAAATGCCGAAGACCGGTTTTTACAAGCCTGCTCCAGAAACCTCACTGTTCATGCCGAAGTACAACTTTTGAGCTTCTACGATCACAAAAAGCATCTCAGCCCCTCATTTCGATTCATGGGCGTCAGTAAGAAGTCTTGCTACTTATGTAGCTTGCTTCTCACGGCCCATCCTAATTCATTCCTTGTATCATCTTGCCACCAAAAGATATATCCTTCATGGTCTCCTCCGAAAGCAAGCGACACCTCCATTTACAGGCAGTACAAGAACCTTATAAATGACATGTGCAAAATAATGGAGGCTGCTGCGAAGCAGGATCTGGAATGCCGGCTGGGTTCTGCTCGGCGAGCTATTCCTGCCGATTCAACTGCCGGAATTTCTTCGACAGGCTTATCCACTGTCCAGTCGTTGGGACGAAATACGCCATACCTAGATCCATCACAACGGGCACAGGCTAATACACCTACTTTTAAAGTCTGGGAGGATGAGGTTTCAAATGTCAACACGCCCTTCGATTTTTGGGCGTCACAGGAACCGGATGCGCTCGTTGTTTCGGATCATCTGTACGAGAGTCGACGTCAACAAATATATCGTCCGGTCGATTTTCGTCAGAGCTCTTCGATGGTATTTCACATCATGAGAGGAGATGATTCTACGAGACAAGACATAGTGAGCTTAAGGGATCTTATGGGACCATCAAGCGACATCCCTTCATGGACCAAATTAATCAGCATTGTCGCGGCAGAAGACGAGCATGGGTTGTTGTTTAAAGAGGGAAGGGACTATTTCATGGTCGAAAAACGGATACGGGTAACCAATGAAAGGCAATTTCTCGCATGTCTCCACTATCTGGACAACCTAAATATCCTGAGCTCCGAGATTTATGTCCATAGCTCTTCAGGCACCCAATTGACAAAGAGCTCTGGTAACAGCACTTCTAGTAGCACGGAGGACCAGGAACGGCCATCCAAGAAGCAGAGGGCAGGTAAAAGGGATAGGGAATGATGAAATATGGATCGTGTCGTTGGCTGATCGATGCCTTACTACCTGATTTATTGAATCTTTCCGTTTGCATCGCTTATAGTGTTAATATATAGTAACCTTCACCACTAGCGAGGAGAGTACCAAAATATCCATCACCAGTTTCACGGAACGGGTCCCTTTTTCAAGCTCGGACGATCACCTACCATCAGAAAATGAGACCTGACGACTATATTAGACGGAATTGCCAGAGACCTATTGCAAGTGGCGAATACGCTCGATATCATCATATTTGGTTGGTGATAATGCTGTAAGGTTAGAAGTCTTAGTTCTCCCATGAGAGCTTTTTCTTGAAAGAAAAAAAAAAGAAAACAAAAACAAGATTACACTCTGCTTGTGTAAATACTGTTAAGTCCTCCTTCCCTTATCTGATTGCTGCATACCTTTGCTAGAGTGCGGACGCCTCATGAATGCATTTAGTGCAGTTATTAGTAACTTTGATCGGCTGCAGTGCAAATTTGCGAGGTTTTCGCTTGGCGTTCCCGGCCGCGGGGTGGACGGCGCAACTGTCTGTCGTGCCTGTCGTGTTGCTTGCAATGAAGCACTCGTACGATCGGCAGACAGCACGATAAAACGGTTAGGGCTAACAAGACCCTGTGCTCAGGCGCAGATGCTGCTGCATCCAATATGCGTAGATGGTACGATTATCACATACGTGCAATACGGCACCTGCTCAGAAGGTGTCAATTCTCGATCGCGTTACACTACAGGACGAGTCTGAGGAACGTTATTTTAAGCAGTGTAACATCGAATTCCCCAATCCTTGTATCTAGCGTTATTTTAAAATCGCACCGATATCGACCTAACGCACGGAACAACTTCTTTCTCCACATTGACGCCTTCACCTTAGAATTATCTCAGCAGCAACAGAAAACAATGAACGATACCGGTGGCGGATTTTATAGGTTCCCCTGCCTCTACTCGAAAACCCAGTCATGCCCCAATTTCGTCTGGCAGAATGGCGACGCGTGCGGAACCTGCTTGGTAAGAAAATCTACTCAAGACGTACAACAAAAACAGATCTCTAACGAATATGCTAGTCTATGGGAAGGCGATCGGGCCGGGAGTAAGGTATGTAGTAATAATGGCATCGAATTATCCCCTCCCACAACGTATAATAATGTTGTTAGAAACTTCTAGGGAGATGCCATACGATTTTGTCTATTAAGCTCTCAAGCGCAATGAGCGTCATCTATTCTCTAGTAAACACTACAGTTACGCTCTTCGAGTAATAAATAGATGAATCTACAGGCAGAGCACCATCCCACAGCTTTAAGCGTATCTACCTGGTGGACATGGAAGGTGCTGGGGACCATGTTGGCATTGTCTTGCTTTTAGAACTTGATAAAATTTATTAAGCTAATTAACAGCTGTAAGTCAACAGGATGCATAATAAGATTTCTGATAATGATGCTGAAGATGTGGCCTGGAAGGATGGGATGGGACATACCTGAGTCAAGCCCCTCGGATGCCACATTACAATCCGGGTGGCACTGAAGCGGGTTAGAAATAGAAAGGTGATGGAAATTGAGATCAGCTGTAACCTGATCTGCAATACTCATGTATCAGGTTTCATACACAAGTTCGACTATCAAAGTATCAATACTGTTTTTGATATTTGTCATTAGTCTGATGATTTGTCAACTACTTCTATTTAGTTGCAAATAGTCTCTAGTTACTCAAGAATTCAGTCATTCATTCACTCATAATGATTGATTCACCCATTTTATTTCATCAAAAGGGCTGTAGTATTCTGGTAACCCCTGGTATGGGTAAATCTCTGCTTTTTTGCCACCAATTGTTTGAACATAACCATGGACGCGATAAAAGACCATGGTAATTTGTATTTTGTATGCCGACCCGTCGCCTGATCACGGTCACGCTCTCGAACCAACTAGCGAAGGCATTGCCGACGACTTTATCGTGACGCTCATTAAGGCAGAAACCTGGTTAAAGAACTCTATGATAAGTTGCAACTGTAAGCTGAAACCGGTGACGTAAAAATTATCCAAGCGATACAGGTGATTCATGCTGTCTATCCACTCCTAATAGAAAGCATAATCGTTGAAAGATCCTGATAAGGGATAGCCAGGTGAGCCTCAATTGGAATCAGTCCATGATGCTGTTAATGGAATTCTGGTTGTTATCATCAGGTCAAGATATTGGGCCATTCTAAGCACGCGTTCAACGGCTCGGCTTAGTTGGGCTGCCAAAAGCTTACTTGACTTTATAAGCCCTCATCCGCAACTTTACGCCTTGATCAACTTCAACCAGCCAAGAACAAATCACAGGACTATGAACTCTCCAGACATGGTTGTCACTTGCGCGGGGACCGGCAATACCGGCGCAGATACCTGCTCCGGTTGCGGTGGCGTATAAACCTTGTCTAGTTTAGCGGCATAATTAATAATTGCAATGTAATCTATGCTTCTAACTCTACGATAATGGAGACACGAGATATATAAGCTCCATAAGGGCATTCTTACCAGTGGGTAATAGTCAATGCTAAAGAAAAGCTTCACTCCGAAAGCTTTTTCCAATAATTGTGAACATGTGCTTCTGGAGCTCGTGATTACGACTTACAGCTTCTTCACGAGAGAATCCTAAAGGTAGGGGTTCGGACTGGTTCTGCACACGAATCTAAAATCGAAATATATCTATTAGGCAACAATGTAATTTGTCGATAATCAGCCTAAATTAATAAGTAAGTGGCTTTTCTACCTAATCTTTCTGGAGCTGCGCTGTTCAGTACCAAGGCACCTTAGAATATATGACTAAACTAATATGTTATCCAATAGCATAACACAGGTATTTCAGCTTTATTTTTTTTTTTAACATGTAAAAGGCTTTTGTTTTGGTATTGCTTTCCCCATATATTGCACTTAACATCCCTAACAGCCTTTGAAACTTAGGGTTTGACATGTTAATGTTCGCAGTCCGCGCAATATTTGAGATTTGTGCGACCAAGCGAAGCTCTCTTAAATAATCGACAATTCAAGCATACAACTCCCCACGCTCCTCCTACTCCAACATTGCCACCATATTGCATGAACGTTCCTGGCTTGTAAATGTCCCTCTCAATACTATAAGGAATACAAAAACGATGGCATCTGCCGCTTGTGTTCGAGTTTGACCGCTTGCCGCGACTCCCTTTCATCATTCTACTGGAAAATCTTAATGCCGGCCTGATCTTCAGAAAAATATTGTAGGTAAAGTAATCGTGATTTGCGATAGGCCGCTGAGATCCTTCTGGAAATTTACTGGTAAGGTCAAAGCACGGCCACGTCTCTATTTCCAGGAGATCTTGAGCGGTGTGGATGCGTTTGCCAGTGGTAATGTTGGAGTTTTGCTCGAATATTATCTGATAAATAATCGCATGAAGGCCTTTGCATGTCCAGCTTAGTGCGAGTCGTTCGGGATAGGACAGGTAGTCGCAAATTGCTCTGACCAGCTCGACGGGCAAAACTAGTAATGGAACTATGATATCTTGTTATTATTATTATTATTATTATTTGTTGGAACAAGTGGTGTGACGGCTTGATCAATGATAAAAGAATCAATTGGAATGAGTGGCATATCCAGTAGAGGGAGGCTGTACGGGCTTCCCTTATACCTATTCTACCTACTAGGGTAAAACGGGTATGTAACTTGCTTACCTGCTGAGAAAGGTGTGCAACGAGTATAAGACATAGCTGAATCCAAAACACTACTGAAAGTAAAATACACGTGATTGATCCAACATTATTATTATTATTATTATTATTATTATTATTATTACAAGTTTCAGAAGCCCAAGAAACGAATATATTTACTTGCTATACTTATTTCGGGTACTGCTGTGCATAATTAGGTATCAAAAGATAAGGAAATTGAACTGGCCATGGATTACTTAGGAAAACTAAGGACTATATACGCGTTCCAGCAACCGAGGTTAAAGACAGTAACTTTTATTTACACTTATCAGATTACTTATTTAGCGTGCCCACTATAATATGCTACTCTTAGTGTTGGATTTGGGTGAGTGAAGAGTAGTGAGGTCAGAAAAGAGTAGATTCTGCCTGTATTTGAAGAGAGGTGAAAGAGTGTCTTTATATACACAACATCAGACAGTATAACCGAGGAAGCAATAGATCCGAGGAGATTGCATTACCGAGGGTAGGGAGTGACCGAGAAAGGAATCAATGTGGTGCCTGAGGAAGTAGTGAGATAGTCCGACACTTAGTGCGCCCAGCCCCATCTTAGTTTTATATACTTATCTCTTTTTAGTAGATGTTTCGACCTCCAGCTAAGCTCTGCATTAACCTCCACCAAAAGTTCTCGGTTTTTATAAAACTATATATTCGCTAGTATTCTAATGTAGTTCATCCATATATAGAGGCGTAAACGAGGCAGCGGGCTTACTAAAGCTAAGCCAAACCAAAGCATCTTAAGCTAACGTAGTTGGCAAGCGAGCCGTCCATGCAAGCGAGCCGTCCACCTCACCAACTTTACGCGACGCGTTGTTATGGAATGCGGAGAAAGAAGATAGTTGGTCGGTCGAGGACGCTCGAGCAGGCGGGTG
>JAJJID010000606.1:0-19196 GCA_022204955.1 Macrophomina pseudophaseolina
TACGTGCCGCGCGCGAAGCCGAAGACGCGCGCGCCGGGCGCGGCGGCGGCGGAGGCGGAGGAGGAGGAGGAGGAGGAGGAGGAGGAGGAGGAGGAGGAGGACGCGGCCGCGCCGGCGGCGACGACGACGCCCGCGAACTCGGTGCCGAGGACGAAGGGCGGCGTGGCGTGGCCGCGGCGGTTGTTCTGGTGCAGGCCCTGGGCGTACAGCAGGTCGACGTGGGTGACGGAGGCGTGGGTGACGCGGATGCGGAGGTGGTGCGGGGGAGGAGGCAATTGTTGGGCGGGGAGCGTGCGGACGGTCAGCGAGGAGGGGTCCTGGGCCACGTTTAGTGCAGGTGCGGCGGCGGAGGGCCTTTGGGTCGCTGTCCTTTGACAAACTGGTCTATCACAATGGCTTTCATTTTTTCCTTCGGGGTTGCAAGTACTGCCTTGTTGATTGTATCGGAGGCATGGGGCTCTGGGAGTGCAAGCGTAAAATGGTGCGAGCACCGGCGGATCTGCAGCCAGACAGAATAGCCGAGGCTGGTGGAAAGCTTCTTCAGCGCGCCGATGCTGGTGGTTTATCAATGCTGCACTCCGGAGCTGGTTATACACGTCATGGGGGCTGTGAATTGTCATGCTCAGGTGGCGGAAGAAATACAGGGGTGGCCGCTATGTTCTTTGCAACGGGGGTTGGAAATGTGTTACCTTTATGTTGGCCTTATGTGCTTTTTGGGGGAAATAATTCCAGGGAAAGCCCTGAACCTACGTAGTACCTCACCAAAGATTTTACTCAAATAGGGAAAACGCATAGAAATAGGTCGGACCCGGTAAGGCTGCGCAGGTAGTATGTAATTCGAATCAACACGTTAACTCTGGCGTCGTTATAATGCCTCACACCCATATCCCAAATCGTCGGCCAACCGAGGGGATTGGTCAGCAGTAGACCACCAATCTCCGTCTATCCTGCTCTATGGACGAAACCTTGCCACCCATATGTCCTTCCGTCTTCATGTTAAAAAGGAGCACAGGTCTGGAATGTGAACAATACTGCGAAAAAAAAAGCATTTTTGGATTATATACTGGCAGACCACCATTCGCTAATGGCAATATTTACAACGGAGAGCGAAGTGAAGATTTACAAGTTGTACCTCGATTTGAGATGGCGCCACCAATCCCTGGCCATCCACTGATCGAACTCGGTAATCTCCATGGCAGAGCCCGCCAACATGAGGAAGTTGCTCTCGCCGGTGGGCGTCCAGTCGTAGAAGTCATCGAGGGCGAAGGTGTGGCCGATCTCGTGGAGCAGAATGTGGACGTTTTCCTCGTTCATGGTTTGGAGGAAGTACTCGGAGCCGACGCGCTGTCCCCAGTCGCCACCGGCACCGCCCTGCATGCCCTCGGTGAGCCAGAGCGACATGTCTGTGGTATGTTAGCATTTGATCGTTTTGGTTTGTTGATGGGAGAAGAGGCGTCTCACCGTAGTGGCGGTCAGCGCCAGCGGCACACTGGCTGTAGTCTCCGTCCTGGTGGAAGAAACGGCCGCAGCCCTCGTCGCACTGGGGAATGCCCTCGGCGTCGGTGGTGGTGTAGACCTCGACGCCAGTGGAGTCCTCAAGAAGAGACTTGTCCTTGACAGCCCAGCCGACGACCTCGACGTCGACAGTGTCATACGGCCAGCCATCAAAGCCGGCGAGGGCGTCAATCCACTTCTTGAACGACTTCTTGGCGGCGGCCTCGATGCCGGTGCGCTGGGCGGCGGTGACCTTCTGGGAAGAGTCCCAGCGCACACAGTAGTTTATCTTGCCCTTGTTGGCGATGACCTGGTCGTATCCGTAGTTCTTGAAGCCGAGAGCATCCGAGTAGGTCTTGACCTGGTGGTCCCAGACCTCGTTGAGCGGAGTGACCAGCTCGGAGGGGGCGTTCCAGGTCGAGTTGTCCTGGCGCTTGCTCATGGGCTTGGCGGAGCGGGCGAGCACGTTGCGCTCCTCGAAGCGGCAGATGCCATCGTTGGCCTTGACGGGGTGCGCCAGCGCGCCGTCAAAGGCGGGGAGGAGAGAAATAAGGGAAAGAGCGGCGGTGGTCTTCATGTTGGGGAGAGAGCGAGGGACAGGGGAAAAGAACGAAAAGGTTGGAAGAGTTGATCAACAGACTTCTGATTCATCTTGAGCAGAGCAGTCGAGGGGTCTATATACGGATGACGGGGACAGCAGGATTGGCACCGGCCTCAGAGGGTGGTGTAGAAGGAGGTTGTGGACCTGAAATGCCAACACCACAAGCGACGGGCCTCTAGACACAACAGGAAATGGCTGGCTGGGCAGCGGTCTCTACTCAGGCTTGGCTAATATAAGCGACGAATGGAACAGGCCGTATTGGCGGGCAGGAGTAGCAAGTGGGCCGTCCGCTCAAAACAGTCCGGGTTTGAAACGCCAAGCTTTTGCCGCAGAGGATCAGGCGAGGGCGGGAAACATGGCCGTGCCCTGGGTGTCGGACCAGCTGTTTTACAGTGGGCAAGAAGCGAAAAGGGCGGTGCTAACGGCGCGGAATAGCCGAAAGGGAGAAGGTGGTGTCGCATCGTGACCTCCTCGACCCTGGCGGGCGAAATCGCCGACCGACAATGACGATCAGGCACGCCTTCCTCCTTGATTGTGCCCTGAGCAGAAGCGCCCATGGGCGTTCTTGCCGTGTGCGCTTCTTCATTCTTCGCGTTCTATCGCAGCATCCAGCACGCTCCGCCCGGGAGAGTCTCATGGCTCCAGCAACGACATGGACGGATTGGGAGCCAATGCTAGTACTTGACCTCGCTCCGGGCGTGCCCTTCACCCCTCCGTTCTCTTGGTAGCAGGGACAAAAGAGCGCCGGAATGACGGCTCACGCAACCGCTGAGCTCATGCCGTATTCCCCAGGCCCGCCATGGAATAGATGAGATGAAGGATTAGCAGCGCGCCAGGAGAACAGCAATGGCCGCGAAAGGAATGGCCGACAAGAAGAAGGACGCCGCATTGGCGCAAAGGGGGCAGCTGCGGAAGCACCTGCCTATTCGCCGCCCAACAGGCAAACCTGCCGGAGTGGTCGATGTCAAGTGTTGGCATGCAGCCCGGGCTCTCCTCCACGAAGTGCCGGGCCGAGGAGCCCCGAAGGTGACGTAGTGGACTGGATGCTGCATTCTCCCGCGCTGCTCTTACTCGCGCGCACACATCTTCCTCTTCCCCAGTCCCTCCCGCCACTGCTCCCCCGTCCCTTCTGGCCCGGCCCAGGCACGCCGCAATGAATGAGTATGAGGCGCGCCGCCTGGAGAACATAAAGAGAAATCAGGCCCTCGTCCAAGAGCTTGGCCTGGAGCGCCCCGACGCTGCGCCCGTCACATCACGAAACCAAACCACCCGCTCGTCGAAACGCAGGAAGCTCGAGCCCAGCGCGCCCACGCGCTCCTCCGCCCGCATCGCCAGTGCAGGGCCACGCCCACTGTACAACGACCATGACCCAGCCCAATTGATCGATCGCGTGCGCCCAAGGTCCCGCGCAACCCGCACCACCAGCACCACCACCTCCCCTCCGCCGACCGCTGCCACTTCTCCTACCCCCGCTGACGTCCAGTCCATCCGCGAGGGCTGGACTGCCTGGGCGCCCGCCGCCTCTCCCCCGACGCGCGACGCGGACGGCACTTTCCACTTCGCGTCGCACCCCGACTTCACGCCCAACAAATCGCCCGAGGAGATACTGCGCGAGGGCTGCTTTGGCGGCACGTACTGGCGGCCGCTCTACTCCAAGAAGCTTGGCATCACCGTCCGCGACGACTGGCGCGAGCTGCCGGCCGCGTGGACGGCCGGGCTCGACGCGGCGCGGTACCTGACCAGCGAGGCCTACGATCCGAGCGTGAACAAGTACGGCGTCGCATGCGGGCAGTCCATCGAGGAGTGGGAGGCCGCCGGCTGGATCGCGCACGACTACGACGTGCGCGGCTGGTTCCAGTGGTACTGCCGCTTCTGGATGGGGCGGAGGTGCGAGGACGATGAGCGGCAGATCGGCCGGTGGAAGAGGTGTGTGGGCGACACAGGCAGATGGCGCAGGGCGCTGTTGAAGAAGTACGTCGCCATGGGCATACGCTCCGTGTTTGACGACGGCGACGGCGACGATGGAAGGGGAGATGTCAGCCCCGTGGTGCACCAGACCTGCCACCACTGGGCCTACGAGGTGCGGCAGGACGCGCTGGACAGGTTCTGGGCCGAGGGCCGCTGACGGCCCAACTATCGCCGCCGCTAGCTGCCTCGATGCTACAGAGAATACCTGAAATACGGGGTCGCATTGTCTGTCAGGCCCGAGAACTCCTGTCCTGAAGGTTGTGGCGGGAGTGATGAAGCGAGCGTCTCTCTCCGCACTCTCTTGCTGGTTCACGATATGCAGCAAGAGGCAGCAACACACAGCGCCGCGAACCACTGCGCAATGATGTGGGTCTTCGCATTCGTATCCGCCGGTCCATCTCGGAAGGTCTGTGGCCCGACAAAGAAGCCTGGCATCACATTTGATCGGCATCTTCTCTGCACTGATTTCGCGACCGTGCTCATACCAACGCAGTATCCGACCAGTGTCACGGCGTTCACCGTCGTCTTCTTGCTGTGACCTGCCACATTACTCGAAATAGAGCTCAGAATCAAAGATTGAAGCCTTCGCTGGGCTACCAATTGTAATATAGTATCCGATGATCTGCTAAACCGTCTGCGCAGTCGGTCCGCCCCTGGCCAGGCCGGCCATAAGTGAGCTCCCTAACAGGCTGAGGCACGTCGCTGCGACGGCGGAGAGCATGCGGCGGCCAGTCTGCTGAGCCATGTAAGGAATCCCAAGCTTGCATGCTACCTGCACGATGCCCACAGGCATGCTGATGAGGAACGTCGTATTGGCATTTAACCCCATGCCACCGATGAACTGAGTAAAGAACACCGTTCTGCCGCGGCATGGAATGCCCACCATTACAAGAAATAGGAATACCAAAATACATGTACGAATCTCAATCACGTATTAGCTGCATGGATCGTGTGCTTAACTGTAAGGCTGTAAAAGGCTTCCCGGAACCAATACCACTTGGATACCTTGCTTCCTATGCCCTTTTCGTTTCCGCGGAGCTGCAGTTTCCTGTTCTTCTTCCCTCAGTCACAATGCGGCGGGCGGAGATTCGGGCTGGAAGAAGTACAGCGCAAGCACGTACGTTGATTGCGGGGCCGATGATCAGGAAGATCGCCCTCCGCGCTGCAAAGGAACTGTATGAGTTTGCTTGAAATCTACGAGAGACGCCGTATGCCAGCACACCCCTGACAGCCAGTGCAATCCCGTTGAAGCAGGACTACACGCCGGCTTCGAATGCCTGTTCGGAGCCGCGGTACCACCGGGATGCGAGGAGGACAGAGCCTTCTTGGAGGCAGCGCAACCCGGTATGCCATCTGCTGGTGACTGACGTGCAGTGACGGTCCCCGTGCCTCCCATCTCGCAGAAGCGTGAGAACCAATGATCCTCTATCGCATCCTTGTCGCAATTCTGATAAGACGCGCCTTGCAAATTGATATATCCGTCGTTCTTTGGGCTCCGCCCGCAGCAAGCAGCTCGAGTCACTGCGCTTGAGCATTTCCTAGTCCTCGCCTCACTCTTATCTTCCGAATCACCGCCTACTTGCGACCGTATCATGAATCCCTGCAGCGGGCTCCTGATAGAATACGCCCAGGAGTGGGCACTGTGCTCTTGCCCCAATTGGCTGATATGCTTTTGCTCCAACCTGCAGCAATCTTGCGTCAAAAGCAGAGGGCTAGATAAGGCAGATGTCATTAGAGGAATGCGCCAGTCTCGCTCTGCGTGCCGTCTGGCTTCTGGGTCCCCGTTGCGCTCTATCGTTTGGCAAATGCTTATTCCTCATAAGCTCTAACGAGAATTGGGGGTCCAGCGTCTCTGGCAGGCTACCGCATGGGCGAGGCCCTGAAGCCATGGCGCCACTGGTCTCTGGTATCCGTATTTCGGCAGACCCAACGCGACATGTGCAGCTGGCTCCATCAAAGGCTGCAAAAAGCCCTGCTGGAGGATAATTCCAGACGTGGCAGGTGCGCGACTTTTCTTTTGAACCATGCGCAGTCCCCAAATTTGGAGCCTCTGTTGACTTTTCCCGCTTTCATCACAGAATTGCTTTTCGCATGGCGGTTGTCACATAGGGTGGCACTCCAGTCAGCCTATCATGTCAAGGGCCCTGGCATGCGCTCGGAGGGAGCCGGGATGGTACACTTTCGTTTTCTTTTTCCCCTGTGCGATGGAAGCTTGGAAGGCACAAAGCGCTCCTCGATAAAGCTTAGCTCCACGCCACCCCTGAGGCTAATTCTCACGGTATGCCACTTCCGGCACCAGTCGAGCTCGGGACCGCCGCTCCAGGCAGCCAGAGTGCTCGAACTTGGCAGAACAGGAATCGCGCGTGCGAATTCCAGTCAGGAACTGGTTCAGCGCGTCGCTTAGGGCTACAGATCTCCGGGAAGATACCGCACCGGATCGCTATCTAGCTCAACGTGGATGTTCAGCTACAGGGAATGCCGGAGAAGCTTGAATTTAGAGCCCGAACCTTAGGCGGAGACCTTGTGGCCTCGACACTGGCGGCTGCACTACAATGGGCTCGGCCCTTCTTGGTGTCTACGGCGGACTACCGCCACAGCGCCTCAACAATTCATAGGGCTAGTGTAGGGCGCTCACGGTGGACATTAAATGATGGGCATGGTCCAGAGACACTCTCTGCAGTATCTGTGTCCCTTTACATTCCTCTCTCCGTTCATCCGCTCAGCCCAAGATGCGCTGGAACCTGGCGGCCTCTTTGGCCTTGGGCCTGCTGAGCCCAATCATGGGCGTCCTTGCCTCCGACCCCACGGACACACTCATGGACGGCGGTATGTAGTTTTTTTTTTTTTTTTTTTTCCCCTTTTCCAAAGCACTCCAGGGCATGACATTGACCTTCCTCATCAGACTCCGCACAGTCCGGGTACCTGCCAAACCACAATATGGATCCGGCTGTGCTCAGTGGAGGCTCGTTCGGACAGATTTGGAGATTCACCGCACCTACTCCATCCAATGGTCTCCAAGAACAGTTCTACGCCAAGCCGCTCGTTTACACTCCGTCGAGTTTTGGGAGACAAGTCGTGCTGGCCTTCTCCGAACAGAACAAACTGTACGTTCTCGATGCCGTAAATGGAACCCTCTACGCATCCCGAGACCTATCCAGGGAGGGAGAGTCGCCGTTCCTGGTTTCGGACTTGGGCTCTTGCAACGACATTAGTGGCACCATTGGCATCACTGGCACCCCCGTCATTGACCCAGCCACCGATACGGTCTACTTCTGGGCAAAGTCGTACCTGCAACCCGGCCAGACCGGCTTTCGGAATGGCGCCTATAGGTTTCACGCCGTGGATGCTGTCACTTTGGTGGAGAGAGCGGGATTTCCAAAGAACCTCCAAGGGCAGCCTGGTAAGCATTCGTGCCGATCGCCGCGCGGACGGAGTGTAGTGCTGACGGCTCGATAGCGGATAATGACAACGCACGCTCATTTACGGGTGGGACGGTTTTGCAGAGAGCGTCTCTGAATCTGATCAACGGGGTCATCTATGCCGGCTTCGGTGGCCACTGCGATCAGTACAACTACACCGGCTGGCTTGTAGGTATGGGCACCGATGGGAGCGTGAAGGCTGCATACGCCACCGTCGGCGGCGATGGTGTTCCAGTCCCCGACCAAGACTCGTTTCAGGCAGGTGGTGGTGCCGCTGGCATCTGGCAGTCGGGTGCAGCCATCGCATCTGACAACAACGGACGCCTCTTCTTTGCCACTGGCAACGGAAACGGCAGGACGGTCAACCAGGGCCAGCCTGCGTCGGGACGCAAGTACCTCTCCACCCTCAGCGAGTGCATGGTCAATCTCGCTATCAAACCAGACGGGTCGGTGACGCAGCAGGACTACTTTGAGCCCTACGAGTACCTCGCACTGGATGCCGGAGACCGCGACCTGGGCTCCGGAGCCGTGTGCTTGCCCGATTCGGGAACCTTCAGCGGTGGAGGAGTGAGCCGTCTCGCCATCACGGTCGGGAAGAACGGTAAAATGTACATCACCGACGCCGACAACATGGGAGGCTACAAGCTGGGGCCCGGTGGAGGCGACAAGATTGTTCAGTCTATCTCCATGCCCGGCGGTGGCTCTGTGTTTGGCCAGGTGGGCACATATCCTCTCGAGGGAGGGTTCATCTACGTTACGCCTGTGGGTTATCCAACTCTCGTCTATGGCCTAGGCCACACCGCATCTGGGCTGCCCTCGTTCACCCTCGTGGCTCAGAGTAACGACAGCTCCGCCGGACGTGTCGGAGTCGGCCCAGCTACAATCACCACTCTAAAGGGCCAGGCCGGTACTGCCATCCTCTGGGTTGTCGACGTTGATGCCGGAATCCGCGCGTACCACGCCGTGCCTGTGAACGGTCAACTGGTTCCCATCCCATTGCCGGCAAGCCCTGCTGTCAGCAAGTTCCAGCGACCTGCATTCGGAGATGGCCGCTACTACCTGGCGACTTCGAATGGCAACATCCTGGCTTTTGGTTCGCCGGTTGCTTTGCCCTTGAACTGCACCTCTCCGCTGAACTTTGGGTCTGTAGCGATCGGAAACTCAAGCACGGTGAATGTCACTTGCCAAGCCAACATTGCCATCACTAAGTTGAACGGCTTCATCCTCGGTAAGGCCGTGTTCCAGGCAAGCAACTCAAGCTTGCCCACCGGGCCCCTGAGCAAAGGACAACAATTCACCTTCCCGGTCAGCTTCAATCTCACAAATTTCCAATTGACGGGCGGTAGTACGAGTGCACCTTCGGTGTCCCCGGGTGTCCAGACGACATCCATCAGCATCTCAACAACGAATGCCGTCACCGGATATGCGTCGGAACAGCCTATAACGCTCACAGGCACAACAGTCAGTTCCGGACCGTTCATTACGATGAGCCCTCTCGAGATTGATTTCCTTGGTATCGTCATCAACTCGTCAGCAGCCGAAGACGGCTCCGACGGCAGCTTTGTCGTTGGCAACAGTGGACAGGCAGTTTTGACCATTACGAACGTTACCTACACTGAGGACGCCGTCAACCCTGACCCTGGCGAGGAAGCCCCACAATACACTCCGGTCAGGCAAATCACTAATGAAAAGGGCGAGACAGTCTGGGCGTTTGATGACGATGGACATTTCACTGCGAAAGAGCTCCCTCAGATTGGAACTAAAATCCAACCCGGCCAGTTTCTCACCTTCCCAGTCAATTTCAATGCAGACAACATTGCCAACTACTACACCATCCTCAGGTTTGAGTCGGATGGTGGCTCTGCATACAGCATCTTCACTGGCTCCGCTAGCACCAGTCCCGTGGCCAAGCTGGAATATACAACCGGCGAGGGTGGTGGCACGCAGGAGATCTTTTGCACCACCAAGAATGCCGAGGGGGACTGCATCTCTACCGTTGACTTTGGTGACCATGCAGGCCTTTCGCAAAGCACGATTTCGCTTGTCATGTCCAACAATGGCGGTTCTGCGATGAAAATCACCAAGTCCAAGCCCCCGGAAGGCCAGGTTCTGGGTGCAGAGAACCCCAACACAGACCTGCACGAAGGCCAGGTCATCCTTCCTGGCGACAACGCAACCGCAAAGATCTTCTTCGATCCCGGCACGGCGATCCTCAATGCGGACCCTGTATCGTACAGTGGTGCGTGGACGCTGAACACGGACGATCTCTCCTTCGGGGTCCACATTGTCAACTTCACCGGCAGGGTCATTTCCAATCAGACCGGGCCGCTCGACGACGCTAAAATCGCCATTTATAAGTACCTCGGCTGCTACATTGACAACACCAACGGCCGGATTGAGGCCAAGCAGAGCGTGAGCCAGAGCATGACCAACGGCGCCTGTCAGACCACTGCCTACAATGCCGGCGCCGTCTTTGCCGGTACCGAGTTCCAGACTGAGTGTTGGTATGGCTCCGTCATTCCGGATGCTTCACTGAAGGCGGTCGACAGCCAGTGCTCATACAACTGTGGGGGCGATTCCAATCAGATCTGCGGCGGCCTTGGCGGCTACATTTCCGTCTACTACGATTCCACCAGGTATTTCCCGGCGAACGGTACCATCATTGGTACCACCGGAAAGGGGCCGCAGATTGTGAAGTCTGCAGGCCAGTACTCTTACGCCGGATGTTGGACGGACAACGTAGGTGGCCGCGCCCTGAACAAGAAGACGACGGTCAACAACAACATGACGGTCGAAAATTGCGCCGCAGCCTGTGCTGGCTACAGCGTCTTTGGTGTCGAGTATGGGCAGGAGTGCTACTGTGACGCCATCATCTCGGCTGCAAGCACGCAGAAGGCTGACACAGACTGCAATATGCTCTGCGCTGGCTCTGAGCACGAGTATTGTGGCGCTGGAAGCAGGCTTTCTGTGTACACGCTGAACGGTGTCTCGCCCAATGTCACCAACACGCAATCGGCAACTCAAGCTTCCTCCACCAGTACAGTTGCCGTCGTTTCCAGCGGGACGGCCACCACCTCCACCAGCACCAGCTCTTCAGCAACGCCCTCCTCAGCAGCGTACTCATTCATTGAGTGCCACACCGACAAGGTTGCCGCACGAACTCTTACTGGCAAAACTGTGGCCAACGCTTCCGTTACCGTCGAGCTCTGTGCTGCTTTCTGCACCGGCTTCACCTACTTCGGTCTTGAGTATGCGAATGAATGTTACTGCGGCAATACTCCGGCCACTGGCTCCAGTGCTGCAACAGACGGCCGGTGCTCCATGGCTTGTGCCGGCAACTCGGCGGAGATCTGTGGTGGTCCCGACGGCCTCTCGCTGTATGCTTACAACCCAGTGAGCAGTTCCAGCAGCGTCTCAAGCGGCACTGTCTCTTCGTCTGCCGCGCCGTCTGCTACTTCCATGAATGCCACCGGGGTGTCCAGTGTCGCCTCATCCACTGCCGCTTCATCCACTGCCGTTTCATCCACTGCCGCCTCATCATCGAGCTCATCCACGCCAACGCCAACCTCCATTCTCGACAGTTACCTGAACTTGGGCTGCGTTCAGGACAATAACGTCGCGAACAGAGCTCTGAAGGGCGCTGTGTTCAACGCGCAAGACATGACGCTGGAACGATGCGCTGGCAACTGCTCTAGCTATGCCTACTTTGGTGTAGAGTACGGGGTCGAATGCTACTGCGGAAACGCGATTACCCCCGTCAACGCCACAGATGGCCGTTGTAATGTGAAATGTGGAGGCAATGCAGCGGAGATTTGTGGAGGTGGCTACGGGCTCAACCTCTACAAATTCGCACCCCAGGCATCCTCGTCCGCTACAGCAGCCGGCTCAGCCACGTCGGTCGCTTCATCTACAGCCACGTCGGTTGCTTCATCTATAGTGCCCTCGACAAGCACCACCAGCGCAACTCCCACGCCCACCGGCCCCGTCATTGTCCAAACTGTTGGTAACTACAGCTACCTCGACTGCCACAGCGACAATACCACCATCCGCACCCTCCAGGGTACCGCCAAGTTCTCTGCGGATATGACCGTCGAGCGCTGCGCAGGAAACTGTACTGGTTACACATACTTTGGTATCGAATACTCGCAAGAGTGTTACTGCTCAAACTCGCTTGTCTTCGGAAGCTCTGCAACCACTGATGGAAGGTGTAACATGAAGTGTGGGGGTAACCCCCTGGAGATTTGCGGCGGTCCGAATGGACTGAGTCTCTACATGTACAATGCCACGCTCGCGGCGGGCACGGCAAGCTCAAGCTCTTCCGCTGTGCTCTCCAGCAGCAGCGTTCCGAGTAGCAGCGTGCAACAGAGCTCCGCAAGTACGGGTGCAAGCTCTGGCGTTGCGGCTTCATCAGCCAGCCCATCTGCAGCGACTGCATCTTCCAGTTTGAGTTCTACTCCTGGATCTACGCCGGCAACGAGCATAGCGGCATCATCAAGCCCTGCATCATCGAGTGTTGTCTCATCAGCAGCTACTTTATCTGAGGCTGCCTCTTCCTCTGCGGCTGCTTCGTCTGCCGCATCTTTGCCCGCAGCATCTTCAGCTCCGGTGGCCTCTTCCGCAACATCCTCTTCCATTGTGGCGTCTTCACTGGCTTCTTCGTCTGGCGCGGCTTCCTCTGCCGCTTCTTCGGCTGCGGCGTCATCTTCTGCAGTCTCTGCATCGTCATCTTCTGCAGTCTCTGCATCGTCGAGCACTCCTCCCTCCGCTTCCGCCACACCCTCCTCCTCGCCATGGGCCTATGTAGGGTGCGCGAACGACACCACCACCGGCCGTGCACTCTCTGCCGCTGCCACAACCAACACGACGGGCATGACGGTCGAGTACTGCCAGAACTACTGCATGTCCAAGAACATGCCCCTCGCCGGCGTGGAATACGGAAGCGAATGCTACTGTGGCATGTCCCTCGGCTTCAACTCCTCCACCGGATTCACTGGCTGCAGCATGGCTTGCGCAGGGAACAGCAGCCAAACATGCGGCGGGCCCAGCAGACTCAACGTCTACAATTACACGCTGTACATCCCCCCGGTCATTGTGCCGAGGGTGCAGGACTTCACCTACCAGGGGTGCTACCCCGACAACGTGGGTGGCCGGACCCTCGGCGCCTACTCATTCGCAAACACGACGGCGATGACCGCGGAGATGTGCGTGGCCAGCTGCGGTGGTCGGGGGTACGCCTACGCGGGATTGGAGTACACGAGCGAGTGCTGGTGCGCAAATAAGCTCGCCGCGGGGGTCACTGCCGTGAGTGATGATACCTGCAGACGAAACCTCTGCCCAGGGAACAAGAGAGAGTACTGTGGGCCTGGCAATTATTTGATCGTGTATCAGAACCAGACCTCGACGACCACTACCTCGTCACGTTTGCGTCGGTTTGTCGAAGAGTGGATTTGAGGTAATTCGGGATGATTTTTTTTATTTCTTCTTAATTTCAGATAGTCATGATAGTAATTTTATTTGGTGTTTAATTTAGTAGAACCAAAACTACTTGCGGTCCTTGCATCATGATTTGTGATGAATTTCATATCAAAAGAGGCCTGCTTATACCACCCTCCTCCAACTGCTCTGAGCCTTACTCAACGTTGAGGGGGTTTGTCAAGAAACTCAGGAACATCAAAGCATATGTATAGCTGCGAGCAACGGAAGACGCGACACTTGGTTACCCTTGCCCTTGCTTGAATTAGGTACGTTCGACCGACGAGGGTCTACTCGCATCTGCCACACCGCAATTTCTACCAATTGCTAATGCTGATGTAAGTGAACGATTCAGTTCTCATGGCCGTAGACCACAGAGTCGGGCACCAATCCATCTTTAAATTCGCGACAGTAGACCCACGGTTCTCCCATGCGAACTGACTTACGCCTGCCATGCACCCGCAACCCAAGGAAAAGTATCCACCTGCTTTTCATTCTCCGAGGTTTATCTGAAGAATCAACCCCGCTCAAGTCCATGTCATCGGAGAGCCGTGTGTACTGGCAGTCTCAGTGGGACGGCAGAGTATGTACATGACAAGCCGCTGCTTTGCCTCACATGAACAACGTCGATCGCGCAAGATAGGTCGAAGAATGTCAAGGCAGTTGGAAGATCTCAATTGCGGGGCGCGCCCGCAGTTTGCTATATCGGGTGGAAGATGGTGCTATTTTAAGCAATCCCAGCTTGAAACATGGGAAAGAAGCTTTCGCTCGCGGCACAAATTCCCACGCTTGCTTCCGCGCTCGATGGCTGCGGGTCCGCGCATCATCTCCGGGACGAATCATGGATTCAAAGGTCCGCGGAACACGAGAAATAAGGTTTTTGATCAAGCGCTTTGCGTCCGGTAGATGAGTAGTTGTAAGGCTGCACGGCCGAGATATGAGAATAAGAGTCTCTGCCGCCCTCTACCTCTTCAAAAACACCACGAAAGAAGTACCAGTTCAGCGGATCATGAGGCATTACTATCGCGGTAAGGGTAGCTTGTACGGCTCTTTCGCAGCGACTTCTCTCAAGGTCATTGTCCTGTTGGCGTTCGCCGCCAGTTTATGCCTCATCACGGCGCGTGAGTTTCACTTCGGATTCTCATGATCGATACGCTGACGGCCAAAAAGGGAGCCATGGGGCCGCAGGCACAAGGCGTACTTTTGAAGCAGATGTCGCAGACATTCTGAAGAGGAACCCCAAAGTTGAAGGATCTACTGAAGCGCAAGACGACAATATCTGCGCGACGAAGGCATGCCACGACTGGGCCAAGTTCCTGAAAAGCGCTCTGGCGAAAAACTACACACAGATCGACCCGTGCACGGATTTCGCCACGTGGGCCTGTGGGGGCTGGGAGGAGGCACATCAGCTTGGCCCAGCCGAGTCTCGTATGATCGCCTTGGGCCCCCCGTTAAATCTGACTACGAGCTGATCGAGCCCAGAAATCAGCACTCTGTCAGACATGCAGGACGAGAACGACGAAATCCTGCATCAGTTGCTCGAAAAGCCGTACCAAGACAAAGATTATCAAGATATCGGCCCGTACACCGGGATGAATGCCACCAAGGACAAAGAGAATTTCCAGAAGATGAAAGATGTATACGATGCCTGCATGGATCAGGATGCAATCAGAAGAGTTGGCCCGAAACCGCTGGTGGACCTAGTCTCCAGGCTGCCCGACCTGAGTACTTTCGACACCAAAGACGGGCTGACTGATGCTATCATTTGGGTTTTGAAGTATGCTGGCGTGGCGGGGCTGTTGACGGTCTGGGCTGATGTGAGTTGTGCTCTGCAAATCACAGGGTTCGATGCTGACTAGCCCGCCGCTGATCAGGTTGATGCTAAGCATCCTGAGAGAGCAGCCGTTTCTATTGGCACAGGCGACTACATGTTGGATAGTCACGAATATTATGACGACGAGGATACCGTGAGGAGCTACACCACAGCGATTTCTGGAATGTTTGCTCAATTTCTGGGCGGCCATGCCGAGGACTATCACGGCATAGCGAAGAATGTGATCGACCTCGAAGCTGCAATCGCACGAGCAGATCCCCCTCCAGACAAGAAGTGGAGCGTTACTGTACGGAAATCTACACCAGCCTTCCCAGCACGGCATTAGACTGATGCTGATTGGAAATAGTATAGCTACAACCCGATTCCACTGGCGGAAGCCGACAGGCTTGTTCCTAACATCACAGTGTCAAAGGTGATCAGCGCATTAGCGCCTGAGGGGTACAAGACAGACACTGTCGTCAACGCTGCTCCCGACTTCTTTCCAAAGCTTGCAGACATCGTCAGCAAGACGAGCGCGGAGGTAATCCATGCCTACTTGCAGTGGCAGCTCATTCAGAGACTGGCTTACCGCGTACACGAGGATTATCGCAAACCGCTACTGCGATTCAATAACTGGCTTAATGGCTACGAGGAAAATGCGACGGGTGAGCGTTGGCAGGCATGCCTGGGCGAGGTTGACTTAAACCTTCCGTGGATTGTGAGCTCCTTCTTCATTCGGTACCGATTCAATGATAAGGCCAAGCAACTCGGCGAGGAGATGGCGCAGGAGCTAAAAGACGTTCTGACGAGCCGATTTGACGCTAAGTACGACTGGATGGGGCATGAAGCAAGGGAAAAGGCGAAAGAGAAAGGTAAGATAATCACTTCCACACGCCCCGGTCATGATAGTGCAGCGGCTAATGCTTATGATCTCAGTGGCCAACATGATCACGATGATAGGGTATCCAACCAGGGATCCTGGTATCCTTGATCCGACAGTGTTATCACTATACTATTCGACTGCCATAGTTCGTAGCGATAGCTATTGGGACAACGGGATCGTATGGAACGACTTCTATACCGCTCTCTACTGGAGCCGGCTATCAAAGCCAAAAAGTCGCTACGAGTGGGACGATGACAGCTCTGTGAAAACAGTGGGTCATGCAGCATCTCCGGAAGAGGACCAGGCGTTTCACTGACAAGCGAACAGGTGACGGCTTACATGACGCCGTCGGAGAACAATCTGGTAATTCCAGCTGGCACGATGCAGTTTCCTTGGTTCGATGCAGGACTTCCTGACCACATCAACTACGGGGGCCTCGCGGGCGGCAACATAGGCCACGAGATGACGCACCATTTCGACACGGAAGGACGCGAGTTTGACAAGAATGGCGCCTACAACAATTGGTGGGACGAAGAGACGCGGGCCAATTTCGATAAAAAGGCCCAGTGCATCATTGACCAGTTCTCGAACTACACGGTCCCGGGACTGGACGGCGACGTCATCCATGTCAATGGCCAGCAGACGCTGACAGAGAACATTGCCGATACTGGAGGTCTTTCTCTAGGTTTCGAGGCATGGCAGAAGCGGGCACGCAGCAGTAAGGGCAACAACAAGCTGCTGCCGGGTATGGAAGAATTTACGCCGGAGCAGCTTTACTTTATCGCATATGCCTCGAATTATTGCTACAAGGTGCGGCCCGAGCTGCAAGTGGATTGGGCAAGGACTGATGTTCACGCGCCGACGGACTTGAGGATCAACGGGCCAATGGCGAACTCACGGGGGTTCAGGGAGGCTTTTAACTGCCCTGTCAAAGAACCGACCTGCGAGCTGTGGTGAAAGGACGTCCCGTTGCCTGGAAGAGAGACATGACAAGGTCGTGGTGATCAGATCTCCCTCCCACAATCTCAAGAATGCATTTTTGTTATATGTATCGCAGCTTCTTGTTCAACAGAATTTGCATAATTGTCTATTTATTTTTTTTTTTTTAATTTTTTCCATGTGGCCGTACGAGGTCTCTAGACAACTGGATCGCTATTCTCCAAAATCAAAAATCCGTCTGTCACCGACAAGCAACTTCATTGACCCTATTCATCTCCCAAGATCGCAGAGCAAAGATTGAAACGCAGGCCGGAAATGAGCGGGTCCGCGCATGTTGCAAAATCCACGAGACGTCCAAAGTTCCCAGTGCATGGAGCACACCCAAACCGCGGGGGTATGATCAACATGAGAGGTGATCTCTCTCTCTCTCTCTCACAGCTGCGCAGCTCATCCGCCGCAGAACCGTCTCCATTCCTGATCTGTCTCCAAGATCTCCCACACAGGCGCGCTCAAAGCCAGATATAGGTCAAGTTGGCCGCCACCACCATCTTCTCCCCCCGTGGGCATGAGATAGCCGAGGCCATCGACCAGCGATATTGGCGTGAACGGCGGAGCCACCAGCGCAGGCGGCAGCGCATCAAACTCGGTGCCGGCATACATGTCGAATTTGTTCCACGCGCTGATCATGGTGCTGCCGCTCCGCGCATCGAAGCCCCACGTGATGCGGCGAACGTCCGGCTGTGCCGCAATCCAGCGCGCCGTCCTCTCGGCCTCCTGTGGAGTGACCGAGCGCGTGAGGCTGTGGATGGTGGCTGCGATGCGCCAGAGTGGTGCGTTGGTGAGAGCTTCGTGGGAGAGGGAGGTGTATGGAGTCATGAGGCAGTTGAAGGGCGACGTTGGCGGCACGCCGAGGCGGGCGCGGTAGTTGACGGAGGTGAGGAAATCGCGGGAAAGCCCGAGTGGCGACCTTCCTCCCTGGAGGAGCAGGTGAGTGCGGGCGCGGTAGATGCGCTGCCAGAGGTGCGCCGAGAGAGCGTCGAAGGTCGAGACCCAGGAGTTGCCCTCCGGCTCAGTGGCTTGCGCTTTGAGGGCAGAGAGGGCGCTCCTCGAAAAGCGTAGCACGCGGCCAATGGCTGGAGGTGGAGACGGTGCAGCTGTGCTGGGGTTTGTGGCGAGGTCGCGACTGGTGTCTTCGGCTTTGGCAGAGTGAAGCGGCGGGTTGAACTGTAGCGCCGCGTGCCGGTCTTCCTCTGGCATGTCTCCCAACAGCTCAGCGAGGTAAGGACGGATGTGAGGAGGCTTTGCCAGCGTTCCCGTCCGATAGATTTCTGCGAGGTCGCGCATCAGCCGGAAGAAGCCATCCGCGTCGAAGACAGTGTGAAGAGCGCGAACGCCGAGAGCGACACTTCCGCAGGCGAAGCGAGTGTGTTGCATGGTGAGAATGGGGTCCCGGCAGATAGCCTCAAACGACGGCTCGAATGGTGCGAGGAGGGCGTTTCCGCCATCGGGAAGATCCGACAATTGAATCCTGCCCGACGCCGACGGAGTTGAACCCAGTCGTGATGCACAGCGTGCCTCGTAGATGTTGACTCCGGTGTTGAGACGGTTGATTTCGCGGACACCATTTCTGTCCCCGATGTGCAGGCGGCCTGCCGCATGAGGGTAGTAGTCCAGCAAGACCGACGTTGCGCTCTTCAACCTTTCCAGCGGAATGATCTCGCTGCCATGATCCGGTGCTCGGTACACGAAGACGACAGCAACGGGCACGGTGGGAAATACGAGCTGGTCCAAAGGCCCCAGACTGTTCGAGGGGCCCAGATGGGACAGGGATCCGTGATTGGCAGAGCGCACTGTATGTGTGGACGTGGTGACGATTGGCTGCGCAGTCATGGTGAAATCCTGCTTGCTATTCGTCAACGGGCTCGCGGGGGTGCAGCGCCAAGGAGTCGGACTGTACCGGTTGAGCGAGAAAAAGCGTTGAACCGCAGCGGCAGAGATTCTGGAGGAAGCGGCGCTGGATGCAAGAATGCGGAATTGAATCTGGAGTGATACATGGCCCCTCTATTTTGTACTTGAACGCCGTGCTTCTGCTAAAACAATGATTTACACAAACCGACTCAGCCGTGAAGCATAGTGTTTCCATCTTAGCTGCGGTGATTCATCCTGAGCGAGTCCGAGCTAGCCGTTTGTGGCGTCGGGCTACGGCCAAGGGGGCGGCGCTTCTGAGCCGCTCGCACGACTCCTGTCTCTCCGCCTTCCGTCTCCGGAATCTCACCCACGCAAGTGCGCGCCATCCCGACATGCAGGCTAAAAATAGATTTCTTCTCGGTGCAGCTGGTGTGGTCGTAATCGTAGGTAACAGAAATGAAAACAGGAGTACTCCGGGTAAATGCTTCGCGCCGTCGGCAGTGCGGCCGCTCCTCTGACCCCACCGCGACATCTACACATTACGGGTGCGACCATTTGTCGTGATGATATGATATGATTCCTCGTGCTCTTCCCCACAAATTCAATCAAGGCCTCCCCTCCTCCGCGTGCAACATGGGCTTCGACGGCTCGAGCGAACTTCGCGACGATGCGCCAAAAGGATCTGCATCACCCCGTCGC
>JAJJID010000607.1:0-19113 GCA_022204955.1 Macrophomina pseudophaseolina
CGCGGTGGAGCTCTGCGGAGACGATCCGCGTGAGCATGTCGTCGCCGCCGCCGCCGCCGCGGCCGCCGCGGGTGTCGGACTGCTCGTCGGCGTATGGGCTGGCGAATAACGCGCTGCCGCCGTCTTCGTCGTGGGCGTGGATGCCGGCTGCTGCTGGCGGCGGCGGCGTTGGTGGTGGTTTGCCGTGCCAGTGCTGCCGCGAGCACTCTTTCTCGTCATCGGGGTCGCGGAGGTCCTGCCATAACCGCAGTTTCAGCGGGAGTAGGTGGGCGGACGACGTCAAGACGCGGGCGGCGGCGATGGTGGGGAGCCAGCTGAACGTGAGGTACGAGCGGCCGGTGATGAGGGAGCTGGTGCCGCAACTGGTGGCGTCGCCGAAGGGCGGGAGGAGGGCGTTCGTCATGGCGTGCGGGCCGGAGGGGTTGAAGATCGAGTTGGGGAACGTGGTGGCGGGATTGCAGCGGCGGGTGGTGGAGGGTGAGATGGAGAAGGTGGTGTTGCATATGGAAACATTTGGGTGGTAAGGGTGAGGTGCGGATTGTGGGCATGGAAGGAGGGAGGGGAGGTTGTGATTGCCATCACGACGGGGAGGCCTGGTTGTCTTCTTTCCTTTCCCTCTCCAGCAAGGCGTCGTCGGCGTTATTTTGGTCGCAGGACTCTTTTCTTCTGCTTCGATGACGATTTAGACTGATTCCCTCTTGTTTGCTTTGGTGGGACGGGGTCTGTGGTGTAGAATAAATTGTGTAGACGGTCATGTAAGATAGCACAAACGGTAGAATAAGCAGGCCAAGTCTTCGATATCAGTTCTGAGAACTGCATCCATTGTCGCACTGTGCCTGCGCCACCGTTTCAGTTTTGTAAAGAATCACAAAAGTGTCCAAGGTCCTGCTCCGGGACCCGTCAGGAAGATTTCTTAAAGGAGGTAGTGGTAACGACAGCAAGTGCAGGTAAGCATGAATGTCTGAAACGTCCATGCTGAGTCAAAGGTCGAACACGCTCACAAGAGTATCTATGTTTCTTCAACTCGGCACGAACCGAAAGGGAAACTCTGAGGTTGTATGGTGTTGCACAAGACTCGGATGTTTCACGTGGACGATCAGAGCGGGAAGGAGCAGGGAGATCGGCCAATTGCAGAGCATCTCTCAAACAGAGCTGACTGGACCAGAGAGCTCGGCGTCAGCACTCGGCGTCGTGTCACCCGCGGCTGGGGTCTAAAATAGCAGCGATTACGGGCGTCAGTGGCAGAGAGCGGTTAGGGGGCGGTTGGTGTCGAAGACGATGGCCAATGGGAGGGCGCGCCGAGAAAAGGACCGGCGGTCGATCTCCCGCGAAGATGAAATGCAAAGACGGAGGAGATGCCTTTCACTGCAAGGTCGCCGAGCAGACGAAGAGACTTCAGATCTGACGGCACGACACGGAGATGGCTCGCGGTACGCGCGGGCGGAGGCGACGAGGCATGGCGTGAGCAGCGAAGACGGAGAGAACGAAGGGGGCCGGGCAAATGATTGCAGTTTTGTAATCCCGAGGGCCAGACGCCGCCGACGGCGAATTCACGATGCACGTTTCGGCGCCGTCTTCAGGGCTTTCGGCAGCTACTCGGGAGGACGAGGAATTGCCAGGGCTGCTGCAGGCGGTCGGCGCGAAAGGGCGGAGGGCCTGGAGGCTGCAGAGCCGGGCGAAATGAAAGGGGGCGGGCGAAGGCAGCGCGGAGAGCAATGGAAAGGGGGAGGGCGAGATGCGGGCGGCTCGAGGGAAACGAGAGGGCAGAAACAGAGTTCGGGTGGCGGAGATGGCGCGAGGGAGAGCCATCATGCGAGAATAGAAACGGGCGGTTTGGCGGACGCGTCGAGAAGTCGCGGGCGTGCGGCCAATGGGCGGGGCGGGCAGCAGGCGGCGGGAGCAGCGTTTGGGGACGGCGCAGGGCGAGCGAGGGCGGCGGCCAATTCGGGGCGTGGGCAGGGCGCTGCAGGGCGCCGCAGGGCTGACGGGCTGGGACGGGCGCGGGCGTCACTAGCCACGTCAATACATCACAGACCAGCAACGGCGGCCGCATCTGAGCCTGACGCCGGGGCTCTGCGTCGGGCCCTCTGTGCTCGCCCTCGCCCGAGCCCGACTCGTGGGCGCGCGGCGGACCAGCGAACGAGCGGGCTGGCGCATCCGCCCACGTCCGTCTCGCGAGGCGCAGCAGCGGTTGTTGAGCAGTTGATGCGGGGGCGGGAGCAGGCGCGAGAGCGGCAGCGCGCGGCACCGTCGCGGCATTTTGGCTGTGCCGGCTCCGGCGCGCGCGCGCTGGCTGCATCCGACGTCCGACGCATTCCTGTCAGCAGCAGCAACAGCAGCAGCACCAGCAGCAGCGGCGGCGGAGTCATCGCGAGCTAGCGCCAGGGTCTGCTTTTCTTAGCGTCGGCGTCGCGCCGCGGTGGAGCGCGCGACCGGGCGTCACGCCGGCGCTGGTGATGCTGACGGCGGCCTTCGGTTGGGCTGTGAGGCGCGACGGCGCGAGCGACGAGGAGATCTGGCGCGTCGGTGGTGGAGATTTTGGATCTGGCAGCTGTCAAACCAACGGCGCCCGACAGCGGCGCACGGATCGACCGCAGGCCTGCCGCGCCAGGCCAAGGCCGTCACTCGCGCTCCAACTCTTGAACGCGCGCCCAACGCTCCCCCGCCGGTGGCTTGCTTGGGGTGACGATGACGTGGGTCGGGCCATGCTGCCTGGCTGGCTGACCGGCCGACTGCTGTGTGCAGCATTCTTATATCTGGACACCGGGCGGGCGGGCTGCCTGGTGAGCATCGGTCCCGCCGCGCGCGCCATTCCGTCCTGCCCTGAGCCCCGGCCGAGTCATTTGCGACCTTGTCAGCGCTCTGCTGACCGCTACCGCCCGCCTGCACCATCATCCCCGAGCGAACACCCCCCGGTCCGCGCGCAGCCCGGACGAGCATCACAAGCCACTTCCGACTTCCGGCCTAGGGCCGTCTATCTCACACGCAGACACATCACATAAGATCCTGCCTCCCGTCCCCTCTTACCGCCCGCCGTTTGCAACAACAACAACAAAGACACAAGCAGCCTCTGCCCGCCGACCCCGCCGGCCCATAGAACCCATCCAACTCTGCCCCAGTACTAGCACCAGCACCAGTACATCACCAGCACCAGCACCAAGCACATCACCATGAGACAAGCGCCGCCCGCCATGGCCCTCAATCTGCCCGCCCACACCCAGAAGCAGCTCGCCAACATGGCCGTCTCGCCCGTGCCCGCGCCCTCGGCCGATGCCTCGCCCATGGACCAGTACCGCCTGACCATGGCCCAGCGCTACCGCCAGCAAATCCAGGACATCATGACCGCCGACCTGCTGGCCCGCGACCCTGACGCCATCACCCCCGCTCCCATCATCACCACCACCAGCCAGATCACCTCGCACCTCCTGGCCGACGACTTGGAGGTCGACGAGGACGAGGACGACGAGCTGCTGCCGCCGTACGAGGAAGAGGAGGGCAACGCCTCCGACTGCACCATCACCGTCCAGGAAATCGACTCGCCCGACACGCCCTCGGACGACAGCACGCTCGGCCCCAACGGCGAGCTCCGCTTCTTCGGCGAGTACTCGCCCAGCTCCATGGACCGCCCCAACAGCGCTTCCTCGGAGCCCGCCGCCATCGTCCACGTCGACTTCGAGCCCAAGCCGCTGAGCAGAGCCCGCCCGCTGACGGCCAATGCCGCCAAGAAGGCCGCCGTCAGCGTGTCCGAAAAGGCCTGCCGCGAGCACCACTTCTTGCGACCCCGCAGCCGCAGCAACAGCGCCGGCAAGGAATCCCGCCCCAAGCTCAGCACCCGCAACTCCAAGATGCGCAAGCAGCTGGCCTCCATCTTCAGCTCAAAGGCCCACGACAACGCCGCCAAGCCCGCCATCGCCATTGTGTGACTCGGTTGCGCGCAATTCCTCTGCGGCCACCTCACCACCGGCCTCAAGAAACTACTCCACGCCTGTTTCGGCGAGCCGCCGGCGGCGGCCGCCACCATGATCACTCCCGCCAAGAGCGGTTGAAGTGGTCGACCCAAAAAAAAAGTTTGTCAGCAGAGGTCCCAGCCAGCTGCCGACGCACAAAGTCCTATTTCTGGACTTTGGTCGGGCTGGCGATGGTCGACCCCATTTTGTTCTTCCCTGGGTAGGATGCAAGCCACGGCCCCCTTTTTTATCTACTGGCAACGTGTTTGGGGCTGAGGCTTACTATTCCTGCGCCACCACCCTCCTTGTATGAGAATGAGAGACGGGCCAAGGGAGAAAGAAAATGTATCCAGAGACCCGCGAGGGGTTTGGAGCGGGTTTGAGATTGGGCGGATGCTACGAGAATGAGACTGTCAAGCTCAGCGACGATTGATACGTTTCCTTTGTACACTGGGGGTTTATGCATTATGCGGCAGGGCGGCATTGTACTCTGGCTTTCAGCGGGATTTGGCCTGGAATGTGGGCCTGGATCTGGAGTTTTTGTTTTCCCGCGTATAGAGAGCCTTGCGCGCGCGCGCGCAAGCAATAGGATCGACGAAGACCATCACTTAGATACCCACGAAGCAATTCATTTTCCCACTCTCACCCTAATCCGACGAGCAACCATCGCGCGTGCACCCTTTCGCTGCTGCAGCCAGCGCACCTCCACCTTTACTGGCGTTTGCTTGCCGGACGCGGAAAGAGCTCCACGTTCGTTGTCCTCCCCAATGCAGCCAATGCTGGCTGTCCGCGGTCTCCACACGCCGCACGCGCGTGTTCGTATGCGCTCCCGGCCTGCCAATCGCATAGCACACGGCAGCCCCATGAGTCAAGCCTGCAGCGTCAGATGCAGAGATCTAGAACGTTGTGCGCTGATGGCTGAGCCCTGACGATCACCGCCGGCATAGCCGCTGCCAATGCCCTCGGCCGCAGCAGCTCAACGAATCCTATCGGCTTGTCGCGCTGGACAATCGATGGACGGAAAATGGTCACGGGCGATGTGAACCACGCGACCCGCTAACACGACGACAATGGTGATGATGATGGTGATGATGTAATAGCATCCTCAGCGATCCGGAACGCAGCGATCGTCACGGCCGCTCAGTTTGGATTGTCACGACATCTCACCTGTTCTCCGCTGGCGCTGCTGTGGGGAAGCTGTGTTGGTGTGGAGCCGCCGGAGAGGAGGAGGGCTGTGTGGAGAAGCGAGGAGAAAAGAAGCGTGGCTGTGCCGTGCGTGATCCGCAACCGAGCGAACACCCCTCCCCTCTTCTTTTTTCCCTCCCTCAGCCTCCAGCAACCATGGCGCCAAGTTTCAGCCTGGGGACACATGGTGGACGGTGGACGGCGGCCAACCCACGGCGCAGACATGTCGCGTCCTACCATGACGCAGTGCCCCGTGAAACGTGGCGGCTGGAAAAAAGAAAGCTCGCTTGACGACGACGATGACGAGAGGAAGCCAGGGCGGAGAGGTACGTGCGAGCTACCTGCTACGTGGTCGGGCGTCTGCGCTCTCGTTGTGCCTGCTGGGTGCCGCAGCCGCAAGCTCCCGTCGGCCGACCTCCAGCACGCCGCCTCGCTACTGCCCAACGAGCGCGACGCACGCACCTGCCCAGGACAAGCACAAACAACAGCACTCCATCCCCTTCTCGACAGAAGACCTTGGCGTCTCGTCGAAAGATCAACCCGCCGTCGATCTCTCCCTCCTGTCCGCGACCTCCGATGGCGCGGCCATTTCTCTGATCTCCAAAGACCTCTTCGCGCCGCACAACGCCTTCGCTTCGGCCGATGAACGTTCGAGACGGACATGGCACCTCCCATCGGAACCGGGGCAACAAGTAGAGGCGACGCCCACACCCACCCCCGCGGCAACATCCCGCGGATGCCGAATGCTGCCGCCGCCGCCGCCGTCTGCCAATGGTCCGCGCTACAGGACGCGGCACCCGCACGCCGGCGGAAAGCTTGGAAACGGGGGGCGCGGGAAGCTCTCATTAGCTCTAATTGAATTGATTGACTGCCTGGACGAGGGGATGACGGTGCGCCTTTCCCTCGGTCCCTTTGCTTTCCACCTCGCTACTTTTTTATGCTTTGCCAAGGCGGCGGTCGGCCTGTCCTTCGAGGCCGCACGTGCCCACACGGCAGTGGGTAGGATTATCCTGGCGGCGCAGCCGAGGGAAGGTCTCCCCACCACCACTTCCAATCGCGGGGGTGTTCATGAGACGGCCGCTGTGGAAAAGAGAAAACTGGATTGGCTGGCTTTTCTTCTTTTCATCTTTCTGCTCGGGCATGATTGGCGAGAGACGCTTCTATCTTACCTTTTTTTTTTTTCCTTTCTGGCTTTGTTCACTGGTGATAAACGACTTTCGTCCCGTTTAGCCTTGTTTTCTTCGAACACGGCATGATAATGATGAACAATGCTCGTCTGCCTGCGACGGCAGCGGCAGAGTATTTGGAACGGATGGCGTGATGGCGTGTGCACATGGCCATTTGCTGGCGCTTTTTCATTCCTTTCGTTTCTCTGGCGCGAGTGCGGGGAAAGATGGGGGAAGGGATGGGGCTGGATTGGTTCGTGCTTGGTCTGCGCGCCGACAGTGGTTGACAAAGAAGAGAAAAAAAAAAGACCCTGTAGATCGCCAGAGGCCTTCTCTTTCGGTGAGACGCTTATGTCCTCGTCGCTAGTCTCTTTCCTGGTTCCTCTGGGCGCCGCGCCTTGCTCTTCTTTGCAGGGAAGAAGGAATGAAAAAGAAATGGTCGGCGTGATCAGCGCTTGGTGCGGATCCGTGGCTCTTGCGGGCTGATGGACTAAAGGGCCCGTCCTTAGGCTCCTCCGTTATCGGTGGGCCGGTTTTACCGCTTTGGGAAACGGGAGGAGGTGGTGGTGGATTGTGGGGACTGGAGAGGGGCAGATGCTGGGTGGAGGAGGGGGTTTGACTCATATTATTGCTGCTGCTGCTGCTTGCTTCCGTAAGCACTGTTGCTTACCAAGACTTTTTTTGGCGCCAGACTGCATTCCTGTGGTTCGTGACGACGACGACGACGACGACGACGACGACGACGACGATGATAATGATGATGCGAAAAGAATCTCGGCCCGACCCTGGCAGCACAGCAGCCTCTCTCCTGGGAAGAATCCGCTGGCGATGACGCCGCCCTCGCTTGGATTGCGTGACGGCGAGCGTGATGGTCCCGTCTCTGCGCGAGGCGGGCGCTGCGATGATCAACACAGCGCCGCCGCCGACAAAACCACGCGCTTGATAAGCGCAAGAACCCATACTGGCGTTATGCGGCCACACCGCAAACTGAGACCTCCTCCTCTGTCCGTCACGCGAGCCACGTTTTCACCTCTGGCCTGCCGCACCGTCGACTTTTTGGTCGTCCCCACCGCGCTACGGCTGCGAGTGTGCAGTCGGATCCGCGAGCTTAGCCCTTCTCAGTGAGACCGCGCACCTAGACTGAGTGTGTCTGGCCGGGCTATCATGAGATCGTCGTTTTTGCATCGTCCGCCTGATGCCATTTTTTTTTTTTTTTTGCGAGACGGGCCGGGCGTGGGTTTTCTCCCATCATTCTGAGCACATATCTCGTAGAGCATGCGGACGGGCTGCGTGCCACTGCCGCACAAACTGCTTCTGGCCCTTGCACATACGGTCACGATGGTCGTGCAGCTCTCAGATAAGAATACTATACCGAGTAGACGAGAAAGAATCAAAGAGGAGAAACGTTAAGACATTCCTCGTCAGAGCACGCACCACTGCCAATCGCGCGCCCTTCCAACACAATCCGCAGGACACTCGAAGCCTGCTGCCAGTCTACGCCGGCCGTCGAAGATGCTCCGGTTTGAAGCGTACAAAATGGCGACTCCCCCTTCCCCGCCCGGATCTGAGTACCCGCAGCGGCAGTATGAGCCGCGCTTGCGGCTGCTGCCTCCATTCCGCAGCGGGAATGCTGACTGCGTATGCCGGGCTCTGGCGAATCATGAGCAACAGTCCTCGTCGTCGTCGTCTCCGCCGCGGCCATAGGCCAGGCGGCGTCGACGCCGGCTGCCGGTGGCAGCTTCGAGGAATTCGGTGTTGCGGATGCCACCAGGCACGTCTTCCGCTGTAAGCACCCGGCAGAGGGTGGTGTTTGATGTTGGTGTGTGGGGGGGAAGCTGCGGGCTTGATGCCGTCTGGTGCTTCCCCGCCGCCACTGAAGGGCTCGAACGTGCGTTTGGCCGAGCACTGCCTCCTGACGATGGAGAAGGATGAACCGAAAGAGGCTCTGTCGGAATAGTGTTTGCTGAGGGATACGAGTCTGTGGCCGAGAAGCCACGGGTAACAGGCAGAAGAGGAGGGGTCTGCAACCTTGACTGGCTGCTCTCTGATGACGCTGACCTTGGTGTATGATTCGTGTAAGGTAGCGTAGAAGAAGTAGGAGTCGGTGCCTTTGGTGAAATTGTATCACCTCCCCTTATGCTTGGGGTCGACGTGTCCAATTAAGATTCGGCCAGATTGACGAATCTCCTCTTTGTGATAGTAGCCAAGAAAGTGAGTATCCTCATTGCCCTGTGCTGGCTCATTTCCGGTCCCGTCGCCGTTGTTACCTCAGCGCCAGCGCTAGCAGCTGCTTGGCTACTAGTTTCAGAAGCAGAACAGTCCGGGCTAGTTGATGAAGAGATATTCGTCAAATTTGGCGTTGAAAAGGTCGAAGGAGTATTCAATCAGGGAAAGACGTTGTATTCCATGTCACGGGTGACGTTTTGGATGGGCTGGATGCAAAGAACGTTGCCATGTTGGGTGCGTAGGAATGGGATGTTGTGGAATTGCCAACCTCATGGGACTGAGGCTTGACCAGCCGCTCGAACCAGTGCAACCTCCCGTCGGTGAGGAGTTGCATGATTTCCGAAGCGAGAGTGTTGCAATTCTGTTCCGTGGAATCGTAATACTCCACCTTTTGGAATAGCTACTCTGCCATGAAATAGAGAGTTCAACTGACCGGAGTTCTTTCCCAGGAAGACTGGAGGACGTGTGAGTTGAATCTACTTATGATCGTGGTGTGTCGGGGCGCGGTATTTCCGGGTATGCTCGCGATGGAATTGCCGTGCGGGCATCTGAAGGGCGTATCAATTATTGTGCAAGCAAAGAAGCAGAAGAAGCCTTGTGGCACTGTACGGACCGGGAGTAGGAGCAAAGTATTGGTTGAAGTTCAGGTCATGGGATGGCAGAGGTTGCTAGTGGCTGTTGAGCCAAGTATTGAACCATCTTGAAGGGCAGAGGCCATGTACCTTCTGTTGGGCTATGTTCTGTACAGGCGAAAATAGGCCACACTGTTCAACTCGGCAGTGGGGTATCTCGCACGGCTAAGGTGGATTAGATGCTGGTGTCTTGCTTTTCCCAAGTTGCTGCCTGTATTTGGCTGTACATGAGAGAGGTTGTGGGTGATGTACTGGAAGTAATCAGTAGAAGCTGATTAATTTTAATGTAGAGTTACTGTGTACAATGTTATGCCACATCGTTACGCCGACTATACGACATTAGTGGATGCGGCCTCGGGCACATTTATGTCAGCGAGGATAAAGGACTTTTTGTGGTAATGGTGTACTAAGCAGTGTGTTGAATATTGATAGATGTTACATTGACGACTGTTGTGATAATTATTATCATGAGCGCAATGCTGTCCGTAGGGAAACTTAATACCCAAGGGTCATTGGCCTGTAAAATACAGCCAGTATACGTTGGACAAGGATTCGTGCACTACTCCGCAAACTGAACGGTATGGGTGGGTGACAGAGCTTCAGTCCGCGACTCAGCGGATAGCACAGAAGCGCTGAAGATAACTGCTAGTGTTGCAAAATGAAGGAATCCCAAACGAGTGAGAACATGATTGAGGAAATTGTGACGATTGCGGACACGAGATGGCACGCATATTGGCCTACGACGCCGCTGCTAGGAATACCGCTCTACTTATTCAGACTCAGATGCGACTTGCATACACCCCAAGCTTGCTTCGATAAGCAGCGAGCAGCTGAGCAGATCGGCCCTCTTAAGCCTTGCCGTAGAGGGATAAAAGACAACGAACTAAGAGGCACGACTGAACCTAAAGCAAGTTCGTGGTCATTGCAGCGAAATCGCGCCAGGCTCACCACGCTCTATAGAGGATTCGCAATCCGCCGAAGCTTCATTACAAACCCTCCATGGAATTCGCGGCGGGTCGGGCTCAGAAGCTGTCGTCTTCGGCGCTCGGCGCGGGTAAGTGCGCTCAGGATTATCCACATAGTTCCAGTAGTTCTGAATGTCACAGCTACTCAGCCACGCTTATGTAGCGGGTTTATAGGGCGCTGCGGGGTTTATGCGGGATGTGATGGACTCTGTAGCCGAGAATATATAAGAAGATGCAACAGTCTTAGATATCTCCGAAGTGCTTGTTAAACTCATTTCACTTTCTGTGCTCACTGCCTCTGTAAAGCTGCTCCAAGAAGCTTCAGATGTAGATGAGACGGATCCCGAAATGCTGAAGCCACCAGAGCCCAATGTAGACTCAGAAAGAACGGGGCTCGAGCCGGAGGGCGTGCAACTGGCATCCGCGCTCGTTGTGGCCGAGCCGGAGGTAGCATTCAACTGTCCATTGGGAGTTGTCTGGGCAGTTATGTTGTACTTAGCGTTACCTGCGTGAGGCAATACACCTTGATGCGTTGTACGACTGGTCCAGCGGAACTTTGAGATAATAATGTGTTCGGATCCATCAGCGGCGGTGCCCCCAAAGAGGAAGATGCCGTTGGTTGCGGCAAATTCCCCAGCGCTGACCGCACTAGCTGCCTGGAACCGATTCCCGTCTGCGCGAAGGCATCTAATATTTTCCCGGAGGTGTATATTTGGCACTCCTGGATCTTTGGCGTGCGGGCTATATACGTGTCTATCTCAAAGGGCGGGGCGAAATTGGGGTCAGCTATCAGACAGTCGGCGACTAGTGAAGGCACAGACACGGATATGCTCGGGGCCTCGGATGCGGTGTATTTCAGGCATTCACTCTCCTCGTGCAGGATGATGGTATCCAGAGTGAAGGCCTCCTCTTGCCAGGACAGCCGCATTCCGTCCATGTGCCGGCTTGGAAAAAGCAGCAGGCGAAATATTGCGTTGGCCAAGCCCTTGACCGGTCATGATTCAAGCTTGCGCCAAGGCCGGGGTAGTAATACGAGGACTCAAAGCCTGTAAAATATGCGGCTTCATAACATGGGTACCGGCAGGCCGCTTCCGTCCTACCCACACTTGCCCCTGTCAGGCCAATGGTAACACGCTCGGGAGGACTTTCCAGGACGGCAGGCCGCGACGACGGCCATCTCGTTTTCCGCATTTCGTGGCTCTGGACATGCGCATGCCTGAGTGGGATGCCGGCGACCTGGAGAATAAGGATAGGAATAGATATTCCCGGGCAAGTATGGGCAGGAGGGCCAGCATGTACCCATAGATCTCTTTGACATGATGGAGAGACATTCTTCTATTGTGGCTGTCGTGTGAGCCGAACAAGAATAAAAAAAAAAGTTTACAGGAGGGACCAAAGTGAGCTGGTATTTATAGTCAATCGACAGGCACTTAGCTGACGCCAGAAAAAGTGAGCGGGAGTGCAAGAACAATTGGTGGAAAGCTCTGAGGGGTTTAGATCTGCTGCGGTTTGTATGTGACACAGCTCCCACGTCGTACCGACTGGATACTTGACTGGTCGAGCTTGCCGCCAGGTGAGTCCGTCCGTGGCCAAGACGAACGATCAGGCTGGGAGAACCGAGTCCTTGGCAGCTGTGGAGCACTTTTATGTGGATGGAAACATGTGTTAATCCCGACACAGTCCTGCAGAAGCCATGATAAGCCAAGAGGCAAGAGAGCGGCGGCCAGGCGAGGGAGTAACATGCAACAGTTCGTTTCCAGCACTGATCAGCCGAGAATTTGCTTTCTTGGCCGTCGTATGGGCTGAGCACGGGATGGAGAGCGCAAGACCACCCGGTCACGAGGGACGCCGAACAACTCCAGCGTCTGAAGGGTGAGAGCGGCGGATTCAGGTCATAGTCCAAGAGGTAGACGGCTGTGATGGAGCGTTTCGAGCGGCGCGGTGGTGTGCCTCCTCGTGAGCGCAGGGCTCGGGGACTTGCCTTAGCGGATGGGCCAAGAATGCGCTCGACAACGTATTGGGCCATGGATGCCTGGGCATGTGAGACGGGCGGCGCGCGAGGCGAAGCGCATCTCAGGCGAGCGACATGCGGAGCGAAGGGATAGACGCAGCGGCAGGAGCACGGCAGAGGGCGGGCGAGGTGGTGCGCGTGTAAGCAGGCAGTTGGGGGTTGAGGACGGCACTGCTCGTCGTTGGCGGAGAGCGTCTGATTGCCTGGACGGGGAGGAAGGGTGGCTTTAGGGAGAGAGAGACAGAGCTGATTGCGAGATAAATAACGTTTCTCGGCTGGCTTGGGCCCCCGTTTTGCCCAGCGGGCTAGTCAGATCCCCTCTCTAGCCGCCCGCCGTCTCCGTCTCTGTCTGCTCTCAACTCTGGACTCTCGCCGCAACACTCCGCCGCTCCCTTCTCGCCCGTTGACTGTGTGCTGCCCCGTCTAGCCACCACTGACTTCCTGCAGCTGCTCTCGCGGAGAAGCGGCATGCACGCGGCGGGCCCCGGTCTGCCCTATCTCCCCTGACTCGCGCCCCGCTGGCACCCGGTGGAGCGGCCGCGTCCTTGAGTTCTGATGCCTCTCCAACGGCGCGAGGACTCCATCGCCCAGCCCTACACCGTGCCGACGACGGGAGAGTGGGATGGCAATGATGGCCCCTGGTCCAGCTTCCGCCTGAGTGTCGGCACTCCTCCCCAGGATTTCCGCGTCCTCGTGTCGACGCGTGGTCACGAGACTTTCGTGCTGGATCCCCATGGCTGCACCTCCACCGACCCGAGCAACTGCACCAGCGCCCGCGGCGCTGAGCCGTTCAACGGTGCCCAGAGCTCCGGCTTCAATACGAACGCTTCGTCGACTTGGGACATCATTGGCATCTATGACCTGGGCCTCGAAGCCGAGCTGGGCTACACAGGCAACGGTCAGTATGGCTACGACACCATCCGCCTCGGCTACGGCCAGGACCAGAACGCCCTGGCTCTCGACCGTCAAGTCGTCGCCAGCATCACCGACGAGAGCTTCTACATGGGCGTCATCGGCTTGAGCCCTACCTCGTCGAGCTTCACCAGCGTCAGCGAACCCGTGAAGAGCTTCTTCCGCCAATTGAAGCAGAATAATTCCATCCCGAGCGAGTCATATGCCTATACCGCCGGCGCCCCCTATCGTAAGTGCGCCCAATCCTCAAGCCTTCTTCATATGTGCTGACGCGCGGGGCCTTTGGCAGGCTACAACAAAGTACTGGGAAATCTGATATTGGGAGGCTACGACCAAGCCCGGATTGCGTCCCCACCTAGCTTCAACTTTACTTTTGCATCTGATGAGAGCCGTGACCTCGTGGTTGGCGTTCAATCCATTACCGCAACCAGCAGTCTCAACGGCGTTGTGGCCATGACCAGGACCGGGCACCTTTCAGTCGTGGACTCAACAGTAGCAGAGCTGTGGCTTCCAACGGACGTGTGTGATGCATTTGCATCGAACTTCGGACTTACCTATGACGAGAACACGACGTACTACCTGGTAAACGACACCATACACTCGAGGCTGGTCGAGCTGAACCCGACCATCACCTTCAAGCTCGGCAACGAAATATACACGAGTGATACTAATAGCACCAACATCGCGCTTCCTTACGCCGCTTTCGACCTGCAGGTCGGATACCCCCACTACAACACCTCGCAGCGCTACTTCCCAATACGGCGCGGCGCGAATGACTCCCAATATACCCTCGGCCGCACGCTTCTCCAAGAAGCCTATCTGATCGTGGACCACGAACGCCGCAACTTCACCATCGCGCAGACCAAATTCTCAGACCCACTCCCCAGTCCAGACATCGTCCGTATCCTGTCGCCGGGCACCGACGATCACGGGGAGACGCTGGGCAGCGCCACCGGCCTCAGCGCGGGGGCGACGGCGGGCATCGCCGTCGCCGTATCCGTCTTCGGCGTCTTCGCCATCGTCGCACTCATCTTCTGTTGGCGGCGGCGCAGGCGCATTCACCGGTCGGAGTTCAGGCCGGACGCGGCGTGGGAGCAGCAGCAGCAGCAGCAGGAGAGCAAGCCGTACGGCTACCCGAGACCACCTCTCATCGAATCGGACAGCAACCAGCGGTTCGAGATGCAGGGGCAAGGAGATATATCCTCTCAAGACAAGAATAGGCAGGAACTAGATCCGGGGAGGGACGTGGCGTATGAGTTGGCGAGCGCGCACGTGCCCATGGTGTACGAGATGGACGGCAATGCTGCGCAGCAGAGGGAGAACAGCCGGAAGCATAATAGGTTTTCTTACCAGCAATGATTGCGCGCGCATCTCCCGCGACGACGCAAGGAGGACGCCGCGGACTCGAGTAAAAGGAGAATTTCGGAGTTCAAAGTTGGTTGGATGCGGGTTGCTGGAGCGGCAAAGATCTGGAATGTATATACCCACGTAAATCTGACGGCATGAAAACGAGTTAATGGATTACCGGATATCCTCCCCCCCAAGTTCATAGGGCGGTGGTTTTGAATTTCACCTCTGGTCAAGCTCTGAAACGGCTGATTATGACGTGGACGGCAGAGCAGGACGGAGGCTGAGCCAGTAGAGTTGCCGCTTTCGATATCCGCACTCGCCACAGAGATCCGTAGGGAGGAGGACGAAAATGTGGGGTTCAGATCTACGGTCGGTTTCCTGAACGTGCCCGAACACAAGCGTAATTGACCAGAATGCTGGGTAAGCGGCACGATGGGTAGCATCCTCTGAACCGAATCGCGTATACACGGCTTAAAATGTCGAACGGAGGCTTGATCTAAGGACCGGCTTCGCTCCCGATCCTCTGATCTGGAGTCCGGCCTCGCTCCCGACTGCGAGCTCGAACCCGCAGATAAATTCGCACCTATCTTCATCCATCGCCTTTCACCCCCGGTACTCCGTCCGATGCCGGCATTTACGCGGGGCTGCGACACTGTGGAATGCGCTATCGGTGTCCAGATGGTGGAGCTCCACACGCGTTGAGACAGGGAGCTCTCCTGCTGCAACAAGCCTAGCCCGTAGCCAGACGCCATGGTGCACAGCGCGGCCACAATTGAGACTTTTTCCCAGTTACTCGATTATTATGGCAAACGCTTTGCAGTATGGCCGCTTGAAGATGGATTCATTTGCAAATTTTCGCGCGGGACGATAGCTGGCGCTGCGCAAGCGAAAGTGTGTTGACAAGTTGACATCGAGTAAAACAGTGTCGGCGGTGATATGCGGCGGGCGGTGGGAGCATCGTGACGCTTTGAGATCGAGTAATTGAGCCTCCGGCTCAACGTTTCGCGACGTCCGGTCGTTATAAAGTTTGCAAGACCGCGAAGGCGCGCCGGGGATAATGGAGCTCGATAGAGTATTTAGTGGAGCGTTGGATAGCGATACTGGATTCGGCGTGATAATCCAGTGACGCACTTTCCTGGAGCCGGCCCAGTGGGCGCATTCCTATCAAGGCTCGCCCGTTTCGCCTGGACGGAAGGGCGGCCGAGGGGCCCGGGTATTGTCGGACTTGGCCGCCCGAGGCATGAGTTCGGCGGCCACCGGGAACAGTGAAGCTTGCGTGCCTGTGAAGACGCTCCAGTGCCGCACGCTGGGTGGGAGGGAGCTGAGAGCGCTCTTGCAACTGACGATCGGCCAAGCCGTGGTGGATGGCAGGTAGGTAGAGCGGGCACAAGATACACGGCTTGCGGGCGGGCAGGCAGGGCTCAGCAGCAGGTGATGGGGACGGGAGGGTGGACTAACGGGGCTGACTAAGGCTGGATTCTCTTCCCCACAATCGCAGAATCACAAGCCGATCGCTCGCAGCCCTCGACCCCTCCGCCCGAGGGAGCTTGTCCGCCCCCGGCAGCCAGAGCATCATCGCGGCGAGTGGCCGAGACCAGTCATGGGCGCCCTTCACCTCACCCGAGGTCAAGATGTGACGTCGCGCCCCCCAAGCAGCGACGACTTTATTACTCCTCACTGCCCCGACGCCTTCGTCGCGACTTTTCCCGTCAAAGTTCCCTAGGCCTCAAACCCCCTCATTGTCCACCACTTGGAGCCCTTTCCGGAAACCGACGAGGAGCTAGATACACCACAATGGCTGCGCAAGTCCAGTTTGGCACCCAGGCCAAGCCCAACCCGGCGCCCAATCCCGCCGCTGTGCTGAAGGATGTCAACATCCTGGGTCCGCTGAACGACCAGACCCGCAAGATCCTGAACAAGGATGCCATCGTCTTCCTGACGGTGCTGCACCGCACCTTCAATGCCCGTCGCAAGGCCCTGCTCGACCGCCGCCAGATTCGCCAGGCCGAGCTCGACAAGGGCAACCTGCCCGACTTCCTGCCCGAGACCAAGCACATCCGCGAGAACGATGCGTGGAAGGGCGCTCCGCCCGCGCCCGGTCTCGTTGACCGCCGCGTCGAAATCACCGGCCCGACCGACAGGAAGATGGTTGTTAACGCGCTGAACTCGGACGTGTGGACCTATATGGCCGACTTTGAGGGTAAGCTCAAGCGAGAGGAGCTAGCGGGTGATGCAGGACGACTGACGCACCTTCAATATAGACTCCAGCGCTCCCACCTGGGACAACATGGTCAATGGCCAGTTGAACCTCTATGACGCCATCCGCCGCCAAGTCGACTTCAAGCAGGGCGAGAAGGAGTACAAGCTGCGCACCGACCGGACACTGCCCACACTGATTGCTCGTGCCCGCGGCTGGCACCTGGAGGAGAAGCACTTCACCGTCGACGGCGAGCCCATTTCCGGCAGCTTGTTCGACTTCGGTCTGTACTTCTACAACAATGCGTGGGAGCTGGTCAAGCGCGGCACTGGCCCGTACTTCTACCTGCCCAAGATGGAGAGTCACCTTGAGGCCAGGCTCTGGAACGACGTCTTCAACCTCGCCCAGGACTACATTGGCATGCCCCGCGGAACCATCAGAGGCACCGTCCTGATCGAGACCATCATGGCGGCCTTTGAGATGGACGAGGTCAGTCGAGACATCTTGCATGTGAAGATGGGGGTGTCCTAACAAAAACATTGCCAGATCATCTACGAGCTCCGCGACCACAGCTCCGGCCTCAACTGCGGCCGCTGGGACTACATCTTCAGCGTCATCAAGCGCTTCCGCCAGAACTCCAACTTCGTGCTGCCAGACCGCTCGGCCGTGACGATGACGGTGCCCTTCATGGACGCATACGTCAAGCTGCTCATCAAGACCTGCCACAGGCGAGGCGTCCACGCGATGGTAAAGACGGGACTGCTGAAGACATGTGATTAGCAGTGCTGACTTCTCCCAGGGTGGCATGGCGGCCCAGATTCCCATCAAGAACGATCCCAAGGCCAACGAGGCCGCCATGGCCTCGGTCCGCGCCGACAAGCTCCGCGAGGTGCGTGCCGGCCACGACGGCACTTGGGTCGCCCACCCTGCTCTTGCCTCGATCGCATCCGAAGTGTTCAACGAGCACATGCCCACGCCCAACCAGATGCACGTCCGCCGCGAGGACGTCAACATCGGCCCGAACGACTTGCTGAACATGAACGTGCCCGGCTCCATAACCGAGGAGGGCATCCGCAAGAACCTGAACATCGGCCTCGGATACATGGAGGGCTGGCTGCGTGGCGTCGGCTGCGTGCCCATCAACTACCTGATGGAGGACGCCGCGACGGCCGAGGTGTCGCGCAGCCAGCTGTGGCAGTGGGTCAAGCACGGCGTGTCTACCAAGGAGGGCAAGAAGGTGGACAAAGACTACTCCCTGCGGCTGCTGCAGGAGCAGGCCCAGGAGCTGGAGTCCAAGGCGCCCAAGGGCAACAAGTACGCCCTGGCGGCCAAGTACTTCGCAAGCCAAGTCACGGGCGAGGATTACGCGGAGTTCTTGACGAGGTATGGCCCTGTGTCTGCATCAATAGTCTCGTGGATGAAACTGACGTCATGCGCAGCTTGTTGTACAATGAGATTACCTCTGCTGGTGCGGCGACACCGGCGTCAAAGTTGTGAGCGTGGGAAAACAAATCGTGAGCTGGGCATTGGGATAGGACTGGGAAGGAATGGGTTCGCCATGGAACTCTATGGACATGCATGCAATGAGCGCTTAATGAGAATTTCTGATTACCTTCATTAACCTGTGCTTTCCGCCACTTTGGCCACCACTCGGATTGCTCATCACTTCTCGAGGTCGGCGCGCCGCATGGTTTCGCCGTACGCCGCCGGACAATCCGGCAACACACTGGGCGTGAGAAAGCGCGACAAATGGGCGCGGCAAGGTGTGTGTTTGGTCGTTATGCAGTGCTGCACTATAGCCGGCACGTCTCGGCTCCCGAGTTCCATCCCGCCGCCTTACGATTCCGCGCCTGACAAACCGCACCTGAGCTATCGCCAAGCCAAGCGGGCCGGGGCGTAGCCAATAAGGGCTGGGCGTGGCATAACATAAGCGGGACTCACTGTTTCCGCACTCTATTCCGCAGCTTAGAAAATGCATCCCCACCTATACACAGACATACCTCAAACGATCATCCACATGCCGATGGGATTCCGGCAGTTACCATCCCCGCCCGATTAAGTTTAGCCTGCGATGGCGCCGAGTGGGAGCTTCATCTCGTAAGACAGGCGGAATGGCGTGTTCACTGGGGGTTTGACGCGATCGTGCTGGAGGGGCACGATGGCGGGGCTTCACATGCCCCTCGAGGGTCGCCTTAGAGCCGGGGGTCTCCCTGTATGAAGGGATATATAACTGGCCGTCCATCAAGGCATCAAACCATATTCTGCAGTTCAATTCCTCAGCCTCTCTCCCCACCACGAACACTCTGTCCGCAGTCCACCTCAGTACTCTTACTTCGACACATATACATCTTGCAATATGGCATCTCCAGTGAAGAACGTTGTCCTCATCGGCGTAAGTAACCACCGACCCCCCTTGCTTTCGTGTAGAGCTTCAGCTGAACACCGGCCTCATACTAGGCTGGCGGCAACCTCGGCCCCTCCATTCTCAAGCAGTTTTTGGCTTCGTCCCTCAACGTGACCGT
>JAJJID010000608.1:0-19038 GCA_022204955.1 Macrophomina pseudophaseolina
TAACTTTCTAGTTTACTTATCGGTTGCGAAGGATGCATCGCTGCTGCAGAGGAATACGTTTTGTTGCCACGCACAGAGTCCGTTGTATTCAATAGCAAGGTGTTTAGTTCCTGTAAGGTACTATAGAACTCTAGTAGCCAGAAGGGAATGGGTGGCTGAAGGGTTTATAAGGAATTCCGCTAGTCTCGATGCTGCAAAGGCAATATCCGGCCGAGTAAAGACTGCAGCGAAATTAATTAAGCCAATCTTTTGCTGGTATGCGTAGATCTCCTAATCTAAAGCTTAGGAATCTGAGGGCTGAAGCTCCTCTATAGGTAAGGGAGTAGGAGGTGTCTTTCCTTCCTGGAGCTTGAACTTTACAGCTAGCTTGTTAATGTATAAATCTTAACACAGCCAAAGCTTTCTTTGATCTCTGTCCCTGATGACTCTAATGGCAAGGAACCATTCGAGTTCACCAATAACGCGCAGCTCATAAGCTTCCATAAGATCCTGTTAAAACTGTAGTACTTGTTGCTCATATTTCTTATAATATAGAATCACAATGTCATCCACAAAGAAGAATAGGATAAGGTATTAATTAGTAAAAAGGCAGTTGACTCCTAGTACTTCAAAAAGCTTAAGGGTTCGAAGTGTCTCTAATAGGTGCTTATGCCAGAGGGCTAAGGATTACTTAAGTCCATATAGCGCTCTCAGTAGCTAAAAGATGCTCCCAGTTTCGAGATTTTAATAGCCGGGTAGGAGTTCGATTCCTTCTGGAAGCTCACAGTACGTGTCTTCGTCGATTGGACTGTTGACGAATGCGTTAACTACATCCAGTTGTAGGGTTTCTAGGTCGAAGGCTGCTATAAGGGCTGCAAGTAATCTAAAGGTTTTAGCCGCAAGAGTGGCTGCGTAGGTGTCCTATTAAGTAATCTAAAGGTCTCCTCTAACACAGAGTCTTGCCTTATGTTTAATAAGGTATCCTTCTGAGTCAAACTTATATTTAAATACCTAGGTAAGGGGAATAACCTTCTTTCCTGCTTGCGTAGCTTAAGTACGCCTTACAAGCTTAAGGACTTTTCTTCCTAGAAGGGTTCTAAGTTCTTTCTTGTGTGCTATAATAAAGCCTAATGCTTCTAGATATTTAAGCATTTGCTTGAAGGCTTTTGGCTCAGGTGGGAGTTAATCTCTGTGGATTCTTCTTGGGGTTTCCTAAGGTCTTGTTGTTGAAAGGACTATTAAAAATGCTCCGTAGAATGTGTTTTGGTTATTCTAGACTGTCTCAAGAAGTGCTATGTACGCATGCCTTCTATTATGCCTAGTACTTCTCCTGTTGTTCACCCCCTCAGGTAGGATATTCTCTGTAGAGATTCTATCTGAAACTTCATCCCCCCGAGGTGCTCTATTGCCGATTAAGGTACCTAAAGCGGGTGGAGTGTCGTATTGGGCTGGTAGGAGAGGTGGGAGACTGCTAACTAGCGCAGGTGTTGATTCGTGTGTGTGGGTAGATAAGTCCTGCGGGCCATTTAGATCGACAGTTTCAAAGGGCTCTAAAGGGCCTGGTGATAGCAAATAAGAGGTTTCCCATCCTAAATTAGTGGTGGGAACTTGTGGCTGCTCCTGAATCTCCTGGGATTCCGGCTCTACGTCTTGCGTAGCCGCAGTTTGTTATTATAGGATCCGCACCACAATGGTATCATCATCAGAGTCCCATTCAGGCTCCTAAGGATGACTAATTTCCGGAAGAGGAATGTAAATGGTTTCTATAAGCTCCGGGCCTTCCGTAGCTAGTAGCTAGGAGAGGTCTAGATCTTCAGGTTAGTAGAACTCGTCCTCCTTAAAAGTAACATCTCTAGTACGGATAATCTTCTGTTGGCTAGGCAACTAGATTCGAAAAATGTTTCTTAAGTCATAACCAAGTAGATAACTAAGGTGTGCACGTTCCGCGAGCTTCTAAGCTCTAGGGATTCCCTTAATTAGGGCATATGCTCTACAACCATAAGCACGAAGATGGGAGAGGTCTAGTTTATTACCAGTAATGGATTCAAATGGTGTTTTCTAATCGAGGCGTGCTTAAGAAGTCCTATTATACAGGTAGCCTGCTGCTTTAACAACTTCAGGCCAGAGATTCTTAGGTAGGTTGGCACCGACTCTCATTACTCTTACCTTGGTAAGAATTACACCCCCTGATCTTTCTGCATGGCCATTTTGTGCAGAAGTATCTGGTGCAGAGGTCTCGAGAGTAATGCCTTACTATATAAGCCAATGCTTGAGTTCCGATCCAATTATGCGTTCTCCATCTATTCTAAGATAGGCTACTGTCTTGTTATAGCGTGACTTAATAGCTTTAATTACGAAAATAACCAAATCCATGATTTCTGACTTATTTCTGTGTGTGAAGACAAATGTAAAGCCGTAAGTCATGCAGGCAAAGTAAGACATCCACTTGTCTTGATTATAACCGGGCTAAAGCTGAGCAAGGTCGAATAAGATTCGATAGAAGGGTTCCTTTAAGTCCTGCTCCTTTAAAGGTGACCTAGAGATAATCCTGTGGATTTTCGCAACTGCGCAGGTTTCACATTACGCTATAGTTGGAGCTGCTGGCTTAGGAAGAACTATTACCCCTTGCGAGTTCTCTTAGAGGTGTTAAATAGCTTCAGGGCTTGCATAAGCCATGGTTTAATGCTATAAGTGCGCAGAGGCTTTGCGTGCAATCGCCGGAAATGCAAAATTAACAGTTAGTCGTGTATTATTGTACTCAAGCAGGTAATAACCATAGATTGGTTGAACCTTGCAAAATAGTCTTCCCTTAACAACGAGCATCATGGTTTCTATATTCTAGATAATCCCTTTTTCTCGTGCCTTGGAGGCAGACACAAGATTTACCATAAAGGATAGTACGTAGGCAACTTCCTGGAGGGTAATAGTTGCTTGTCCATTATTGGTTTAGATAGTAATGACTACAGTTCCCTAGGCTTTAATCTTATTAATATCTGTGCCAGCTCTTACGTTTTCCTCTCGTAGTGCCTTGCGGGTTTGCTTGAAGCGGTGGGACATAGTTCGATTACAGATATGGATGTTAGTTCCAGAATCAAGCATCCAGGAATTAGACACAACTTCGGCATAAGTAGGGAATGAACCGTAGTAAGCGGTGCAAGAGATGTTTTCCTGCGTAGCCTTAACATTCCTTTGCTAATTCTTAATTGATCTTTCTACCTTTTCCTTAAAGTCCTTATCCCTAAGTCTTCTAGCTACTTCTACCTCCTTTGTAGGATCTGGCTAGAAGTCTGCTAACTTGGCTGCAGGATTTAGGTAAGGGCATTATCCATACCAGTGTATTTCTTCGCAGAAACACTTGGGAGGCTTAGTAAGAGCTTAATTACCCCTGAAGGTGGCTAGGAAGGCTGAGTGGGATCCGCTTCCCCTGAGGTTCTTATGCGCCTGGTCTTCCCGGTAATAATTGCGGTATACTTCAATGAGTGTTGCCAGATCTTTGATTCTGGTGATCAAATTGGAGTTCTGGGCTTGAATTGCGGCTACCCAGGTAGGTTCCAGAGGTTTGAGAGCATATAGGAAGTCTAAGATGGGTTTACGTCCCTAGAGTTCTACAAGATCTTAATTCTCTGCTTTAGTATAGAAGGTTTCCCAATCCTTAAGCCAGGAATCGATATTCTGAAGGCGTGGAGGTTTACACAGGCGTTAGTATTGGAACTGAAGCTCCATGCGCTTAGCTTCATCAGTTGGACATAGGCGGCCTTTAAGGTCTCGAAGGAGGTTCCATAGATGAGCTTCTATTGTAGTAATAAAGCTAAAGTTGTCGGCAGTAATTGTGTTAAGAATAAGAGACGTGAGTTCCTTAAACGCCTTTACCTGCTCTTAATAGCGGGTGTAGTTGTGGCGGAACTGTTCTCTGCGAAGCTTGAAGAGTTCGAGCTGGGTTAGGTCGATTACTCCTTCAGTGTCTTAAGGGATGGTAGGCAAGATGGGTTCCGTTAAGCAATCTAGCTTGGCTTCCATGTCAGGGTTAACAAGGTACCAGATATTGTTAACTTAGGCTTGGATTCTGATAGTGCGGAGCCATTTAGTCCAATTAGAAGGTTTAGAGAGGTAAATAGACCTCCTAGTCGACTCGGTTATATTTGCTTGGTGCAAATGAGTCCTTAGTATAGGTGCAGGGTTCTGCAGAAAAGTAATGGCGCAGCTTAGTACTGCTTAAGGCAAAGGTAAGTGCGTATAGGCTCTGGGTCCTTAGTAACGCGTTGGTTTAGCAAAAGTAAGTTCTTAAGCAATGGGCTTCTTAGCACAAAAGATGTTGTTACAGGCACAGGACCTGTGAAACAAAGAGTTGGTGGTTGGGTGATCCGTGCATCAATGAAGTGCCGGGGTTCCCAATTTGGAAGGTGGCTTAGCAGCGAAGGGTGCGCGTTGCCGGGCTCATAACTGTTAAACAGTAAGGAATTGAGGTTCACTGCTGCTTCATTAAATAGTGTTGAGGCGACAGTATATATACATAATAGTGGGGAGGGTACATGAGGTGATGATGGTGTCTTAGTGGTGTAATGCTAAAAGTATAAAACTGGTGACTAAAAAGATACGAATGACGGCAATCCGTAACGGCAATGGTAGTAATGGTTGACATTAATCTTTTATAACGCCTTTTTAGCTGCAATTAATACCCTAAAGCCTAAAACTAATCTTTATCGAGATAACCTTCTACTAGAACTAAAGAACTTTAAGAAACTCCTCAACCACCCACTTAAGGATGGATTTTTAACCGCACTTTTCGAAGAAATTAAGAAACTTGAGTAAATCTAAACCTGGATAAAAGTTTTAGCTACTTAGGTACACGCAGCGAAGAAATAGATTCTTCTACTCACCTGGGTATTTAAGTATAAGTTTGACGAAGAAGGATACCTTATAAAGTTTAAAGCTCGACTCTGCGTACGAGGAGACCTTTAATCGATAGCTTAGAATACCTATGCTGCTACCCTTGCTGCACGAATCTTTAGAGGACTTATAGCAATCATAGCCGCTTTCGACCTTGAATTAAGGCAGTACGATGTTATTAATGCGTATCCACACGTGCTAATCGATAAGGAAACCTACTATAAACCACCACTAGGCATGAAAATCAAGAACGGACTCGTTCTCTTACTCTTATAAGTACTCTATAGACTTAAGCAGTTACTAGCTCTCTAGTAAAAGCACTTGTTAACGACACTTTAAAATCTCGGCCTTATTAATGTGCTAGAAGCTCCCTGTCTTTTTATAAATAAATATATAATCCTATTCTTCTTTGTAGACGACATTGTCGTCATCTATTATAAAGATTAAACCGCTTACGTGGACGGACTTCAACGCAAACTCTTCGAGATCTACGAAATACGATACCTAGGCGAGATTTAATGGTTCCTAGCTATTAGGATTATCCGGAACAGAGATAAACGTAAACTCTAGCTTTGCTAAGACTTATACATCTCGAAACTTACTGCCAAATTTAATATTAAGGAAGACTCGAAGCGCTTAGTTCCTCTCCTACCTAACTGTGAGCAAATAACGGGTTATAAGCAGGGAGCCTTTAAAGAGTAGTATTCTCAGGTGCGAATCCTTGGTGGTGAGGATTCAGCTACGGTGGCCTGGTTATAGCTGCGGCCTGTGCGTTGCACGTGATAAGCACGTGGAGCGCATGGTAGTAGCAGGCGGGCCTATTGCCCTGACAAGAAGCTAGAGAAGAGGCTAAGTCGTACGCTAGGTAGGTTTTATAGCACATTCTCTTGACGTCCCGCTAACAAATGTCTGTTGCCTTTAAACCTTACGGCTAGGTGTCCATTACGAGCCGAATACTATATAAACTACCATATGTCGTAAGCGCTTAGTGGACGAATTCTTTAAGCGTTATAAGCATAAACTATGGAGACTCTTATAGCGTAAAGGAGCGTTACCCGACCTCCGTAAGCGCTATACCAGCTAGGGCGCACTTTAAGATTACGAAAAGCTTCAGTACGTATAGCACTTAAGCATTTTAAAAGCGTACTATCCAGGAGCGCTCGGAAGCATGTACAATAGGATTAGTAAGCGTAAGACGACGCTTAAGCACGCGAGCAAAAATCCTCGCGCGCATTTTACTTGCCTTATGTGAAAAATAAGCATGTGCTAGAATAAGCGCTACTGGGAGAATTACTCGGCTCTTATAGATACTAGAAGGTCACGAGTGGAGTTATATAATAGGCAATTGATTGAAGCAAGTCTAAAAAAGGTAATACGTATGGCGTCGAGCTTTTGGACCAATCGATAAGCTTCGATAAGAGGTAACGAGGCGGGCATCGAGGTGACTAGTGAGTTGCGAGTGGAGGAGGCCGTGCGAAGAGATACCTTAACTAATATTCTTTATTCATATAAATAAGAGTGACTTAGTCGTCTTACATCATATACTTGCCTTGTATATATGCTGTTTAGATGCGTGCGTATCTCCGATGTTATAAGTGCTCCGGCTTTCCGAGCATGCCTTTCCTTTGACTATTATCAGACTATATCATACGACGAATTTACTCAAATCAAATCGGACCGTTTCGTAGTCGCTTCTTCTCTAGTTTCTTGCTGCACCTCTACGTTCCCGATCGATGATCGAAGTTCCCAATGCTGTGGTCGAGGATGCAGTAAGCACGACGTCGGACTGACGTAACCAGCCGGGAGCTCTCGAGCTGTGAGCAACACTAATTAACACTGGACACTTTGCCGTCCGGAGCGATAAATAAAGGACACTCAAAAATCTATCTAATATTCATAGTCGCGAATACTTTTTATTCCCCCAAATCATCCTTTCCCGAATATCCGTCTCCAAAAATTAACTTAACATGCCCCTCCTAAGCACTGTCGCCCGGTCTACCTTCCGCACATCTCGTTCCTCTCTTCTGCCTAGAATCTTCTCGTGCTCTCTTATTCCCCCCAAGCCGTCACTCACCTCCGTCCCCAGACTCGCTCCCGTCCGCGACTTCTCCGCCCACCAACACCACCAACTCAACGCCAACGCCAAATCCAACGGCTCCCCAAAACCCCTCCTCGAAGACCCTGTCAAAGGTTTCGCCCACATCCGCCACAACCCCCGCCCGCCCAAGCCCCGCACCACTGGCGTGACCGAGATCCGCGGCCCCTACTACAGCGCCATGGGCCCCCACTACCTCTCCGACGTCCTGCACACCATGGGGCACCAAGTCGACGGACTGAAATTCGCCGGTGGTTCCTTCGCCCTCTTCCCCGAAAAGCAGTTGAGGGAGTTGATTGAGATTGCGCACCAGCACGGCGTGTATGTCAGTACGGGAGGGTGGATTGAGCACGTGTTGGCCGGATGTGGTGGGGATGTTGGAGCCGGGGTGGATAAGTACTTGGATAGGGTGAGGGAGCTGGGGTTCGATGTTGTGGAGGTGAGCACGGGGTTTTTGAGTCTGCCGGAGGGGGATTGGTTGAGGTTAGTGGATAGGGTGCAAGAGAGGGGACTGAGGGCGAAGCCGGAGTTAGGGATTCAGTTTGGGGCGGGTAAGTGTTTCTTCAAGTGCTTTGGTGGTACTGGGGAGCTGATACGTGCTGACATGGTGTCTCGACGCAGGTGGGGACACGGAGGCCGAGAACTTGGAGGCGATAGGGTCGAGCAGTGATCCGAGCAAGGTGGTCACGATGGCAAAGAAGTTCGTGGCGGCGGGCGTGGAGAGGTGTATGATTGAGAGCGAGGGGATTACGGAGAATGTGAAGAGTTGGCGGACTGATGTTATTCAGGCGATTTTGAGGGAAGTGCCGTTGGAGAATGTCATGTTTGAGGCGGCGGACCCGAAGGTATTTAATTGGTGAGTTCCCGTTCTTGAGTGATTGGCGGACGGGATGAGGTTTACTGACTAGGGCGCCGTAGGTATATCCGCGAGTTTGGCGTCGATGTCAATCTGTTTGTGGATCACTCGCAGATTGTCCAGCTGTCTTGTCTGCGGCATGGGATCTGGGGTATGGCGGACACATTCGGAAAGATCACTACTTTCCGCCCCTGAGTATAGCACAGCCGGCGATAGTGAGGAAGGCCGGGGATTGACTTTCAATGGCATAGATACGTTGTATGAGCATATCAACAAAAACAAAAACCTTAAGAACTCCGGACATTATATAATAGTTGTTGGAATATAAGTCAATCAATTCGCACTGAATCACAGTGCGGTGGTGTGCTTTTTTCGGTCCAACACAAGGCTTAGGTAAGTTAATAAATATAAGAGGCCTGACACCACGAGAAACCTATCTAACGCACGAACTGCAGGCTGGAAAATACACGGTTACGAATTGGTAGCCTTAAAATCTATTTCTTTACAAGTTACCGCTGATCGACGTCTTTCTCCACCGCCTGGTTACTAGCGCGTGTCGAAAACGATATCTTCCCACTCCAGAAGTCGAGCGAACAAACAGGCCTTTACTAACGGTTGGGTGACTGACCGTCTAACTTTCTTCAATGTTCCTACAAGTCAAGTTTGAGTAACCAGGCCAGTCTCCTCCCCTCCCCCAACAAAAAAAAAAAAAAAAAACCTCTTAGACAGGCTCGTGGACCTGCCAGCATCTTTCACTGCCGCCGCGACCGTCCCCACCCCTCCTCCGAACGCTACGAACGATACCACCATCCGCAGGACAAGATCACCCACATGCGCCCAATTTCGCCTCCTACACCTTCTCATCATTTACCCGCGGCATTGCTTGTCCACCTCTGGGGCACCGGAACGCGCAAAAACGTACAGAGCGGGGCCCACCCGTCGACGCCGACACGGTACTCGAGCAGCCGCTCAGGCGGGACAACCGCGCGCACATGCGCGCAGTGCTCGGCGTATGTGCGCTTGCCGTTAGCCCTGAAATTGCCGGCGAAGAAGCGCGTCCAGAAGGTGGGCAGGAGCGGCGCGTAGATAGAGGAGGCCCAATCGCAGTGTGCGAGTGTAGCTCGGAGCGGATCGGCGGTGGCGCGGTGGTGGACGGTTTGGAGGCAGGAGCTGGTGCCGCGAGGCGGGGGAGTGTTGGTAGTATGCAAGCGAGGGGACTTTAGAAGTGACGAGAACTGGAGGGGGGTTTGCTCCTATTGAGATCGGGTTCGTTTCGTCCTGGGCCGAAAGGAGAAGTGGGGAATGCTTGCTTGTACCAAGAGTCGACGCTGCGGGTGCTGAGTATCATCTTCGCATCCGGATACGCCTCAGCTAGCTCTTCGAAGAATGCTGCGGCCGGCCAGTCGCGTACTGACTGCACCAATCGTTACTTACTGGAGGCCTCTCTGCGCTAGAGACGAGAGAAACTGCTGTGGCCGCTTTATTCACACTCTATCTCTTACGTCGCTCGCGGTGTGTATATAGCGCAATCTAATCCATCTACACGTACGCGTCGTCATTGGGTGCATTCTCGTCAGTCAACTCCACCAAGCGATCAAACCGGCGACACACATGCTGCAAGCCCCACTCGCTCGACGGCGGATGTAGTCAAAGCAGTGCGTGACTTGCGGTTCAAGGGCCGCGCCGGGGCGCTTGTGGCCCAGGACGTGGGAGGGATCGTCGAGCACCGCCCTATCTTGCTCGACGAGGGCGGTCCACGCGCTACACCAGCAATCTATAGTCACCAGTAATCTGATACGAGAGCAATCTGCTCACCTCTTTCAAGCCCTCATTGGTAAATGCTACTGCTGAGGCGACGCTCAACATGGGAAGAGACGAGTGTAGAGCTGGCTGGCAAGCATTTCGTCTGTGGTATCAACAAAGTATATTCTGAGTGATAGAGAGTATTATGGGAGGAACTGAATTGCTTGCTTGATGAGCTGACTCTCGCCCGGGCTCCTCAGCCTTATATAGCCTTCAAGTGTGGACTGGAGACCCTTATCCTCAGCATGATACCTGTCTTTCAGGAGTTGGGGCATTCGAACAACAATATCCGATACGAGACCAGCGTTCTCAAGATGAACATATCCGAGCCAACCTCTGGACCCAACCGATTGTAGACACGATATGGAAATTCTTCCGGTGAGCATCAACAAATTACCTATGCCGTGTGAAGTTGCGATGAGGGAATTTCGTTCATGACCAAGAGACCAAGAGTGCACTTGCGTGCTAAAATGGCCGCCCGTTTCCTGAGTGCCGGGTCCAGTACTCAGGCGTCCCTCTCGTTGCTACCGTGAGATTCATGTGGAAATCTTGTCCTGAGCCCTTCATTAGGATCATGGAGCGGTACCGTGGAGGCCTATATCATCGTAGGCGGTACCAGCGGACTCGGCCGGAGGATCGCGGCATAGATGGCCAGCCAGAGGCACGCCGCGTTATCCTACTTGCAAGATGTACAAGCACCTAATGTGCCAACACCTTATTTAGGATACCATCATGCAACAAAGGAATCCACAAAGTAAGACCGAAATACAAAATCCACCATAGGGAGCGAATACAGCTTACAATAGTCGGTTTTCTATAGACATAGTCGTCCCGCATCCAGCGGTTTTCCTTCAAATCGAGCATACAGCACTTCAATATACTTAGAACCAGCCGTCCACCTCAGGAAATCTGAGATACAATGAAATCATCCCTGACATCCAAGTTGTCCAACATATAATCATACTCATCGTCCTCATCATCCGGGTCAAACGCATGTCTGTCCGCCTGCTCATCCCACAGCGTCGCATTCCTCGGCAGCACCGTGACAGCGCGCTGCCCGATCCTCGCGCCTCCGGGAATTTCGACTTCCAAGCCGGAGCTCGTGAGGTAGCGCGGGTGTGCCGGCGGAGCCGATCTCTTCTTGGTGCCGGGGTCGCCGTACTCGGGCTGGCCGTTGTCGTCGTCGGTGCCGTCGTCGGCCTTGTCGCCGTCGTCGGCCTCGCCGCCGGGGCCAACCACCTCCTCCTTCTTGGCCTCGTCGCTGTCGCAGACCGACTTGTCGCCGTCCATGGCCTTGCACAGGTTGATGTTGCCGGCGTTGGAGAACTTGGCCGTGAAGGTGCAGGGCCCGCCGCCGCAGTAGGCCTTCTTGTAGAAGGCGTTGATGACGCCGCCTTGCTCTGTTGTTTGTTGCGTTTCTCGATTAGCTCGTGCGGGAGAGCAAATGTGTTGTGGGCTGTATCTGGGGGGTTTTGTGGGGGTGTCGTCACTTACTCCTGTTCTCGGCGGCGGGCACGCAGCGGTTCAGCCGGGTGGACGCGCCGTTGGAGACGGTGCTGGCGAAGGGGTACTCATCGCACTGGTAACCTGGCTGGAAACCCTTCTTGGTCGAGCAGCGGTTGCCGCCAGAGGCGATACAGCCGGCTTGGTGGCGGCGGTTGCGCTTCTCCTTGGCGTCGGCTTTGTCGTAATTGAGGCTTGTGCCAATGCCCTTGCAGTACGCGCCTATGTTATTTTGTAAGCTCGGTGTTTTGTATGGGACTCAGCAGGAGGGAGTACGTACCATAGAACATGTTCGCGCAGACGTTGGGCATCTGGTCGCAGGTGAAGATCATGAGGTCGTCGGGATTCTGACGGGCCTGGAGATCGAACGTAGGAGATGCTCCAGCAATGGCGATGATGCCAGCCAGCAGCGTGATGCACTTCATGTTGAATGGAGAGATGATATGTGCTTCTTAATTGAGAGATTGATTGATTGAGGGGAGAGGACTGTTGATGATGCTCTTTACACCGGACGGTTCTTCACGTACTTATACTCCAGAACCCCTCGAAATATGATATGTCTGGAGTTTCACGAGGGCTAAGACCAGCTCCTCCCGCTCAGACTCGAAGGAGGAGAAGGATTCGTTTCCTCGCAGAAGCGGAAAACGCATCACCGTGTTGGCTGACTTCAGATGGGATTGGTGTGATCAGATCCACCTCCCACGGACACTGCCTCGTGTAGAAGACGATTTAGGTAACTCCGTCTTACGCTTAGGTCCAACAGATGGTCGGGTCACATTGCTAAGGTGCTGCTATGGGCCATAACGGGAAAAGAAGCATCCAATTCCGTCCTGATGAGGTCATAGAAGCATGGCGTCGAGCGGGCATCCGAGGTGAATTCGTGTTGTTCTGGAGAAGCTATGTTGTTTTTGGATGGTATTAAGGTTGGATGCGGCATGGGGCATGGCCAATGCACAACTGTAAGCAGGAGCAAGTGATGCTAGATGTGCTGCGGATCAACCCATGACAGGAAGCAGAATGGAAAGGAATGCTATACGCGCATCTTCCTCACCCAGAGGCCTTTCGACATGCATCTTTCTGATCCGTGTTTCTGATTGTGGGGCATTTCGACGGTCGGCATGATCGAGTTGCACAGGCGGTAGTGTGCCTAGTGGGCAGAAAGACAACTCGCCCTGGCATTGGGTTAGGTGCAAAGCTGCGGTCGTTCATTGTCGACCAATGGAGGCGCGGCCGCACGATCCAAGGCTCAGCGGGCGTAAATTTCTGGAAGCTCCAGCCAGGATATCCGCCGTAGGAGAAGACTCCGACCGTGTGCGAGGGTGATTCGGACGAGGACAGCTGAAGAGGTAACACGATGTTGGTCAGACTGAGCCAACACAGTGTTGGTCAGACTGAGCCGAGTTCCTGCAGAGCCGTGCCGCCATCAGGCCTCCCGGCTCGATCGCCCATGGCCATGACGTTTTAAGGCAGATCGTCCATCGCGCGAGTTGAAACAAGAGAAGATCAACGCGGGAGCGGGATCGGCGATGCGCGGGTGGCGGGTAAGCAGCCACTGCCGCGGGGGCGGGCTGTGTTGGGGGCGGAGGTGGAGGTGATGGAGAAGGAGGAGGACGGGGATGAGGAGCTGCGCCGCTTTGGCGTTGGGATCGACGTCATTGCAGCCGGTTCAGCCCCCACCAGCCAGGCTGCAGTGTCACTTTTGGAAGACAAAGGCCCACCACCATTTAACCCTGCAGCGCTGCTTCTGCGCATTCTTTGCTCCTGTCCATCGCAACACGCGTCCAGATCCGCCGCTCCTGCAGCATGGCCACCCGCCCAGACCTCAGCCTGCCGCCCACGGCGCCCGTCGAGCGATATCGCGACGAGCCCATGGAGCTCCACCCGGTCGCCGTCTACACGCTGGCAGACCTCAGCGATGCAGAATTGGAGGAGCTGCGACGCGTCTGCGAGTCCGAGTGCACCGATTCGGAGCCCGGTGACAGCGTGCGTCTGGCGCCCCGGCCCCGCTTCGTCGACCGCCCGCTGCGCGCCGTCTACGACGCTCACCTGGAGTTGGGCCCCCTGCGCACCTTCGACCCAATCTACTTCATCGTCGCCATCGACGCCGACTGGCGCCGGAAGGGCGTGTTGCTGGTTACCTTGGACGACGGCAACTTTGACGAGCCCGGCTGCAAGACCGACTCCTTCGTCCTCAAGCCCGAAAACGCTGGCTTGGCAGTTGTCAATCTTCAGATAGGCAACTCAGACTGGGAGGAGGAGAGAGACTCCCACGAAATATCACCCGGCGGAGATGAAGACGACGACGACGATAGCGACGAAGACACCGGCAGTCCAAGTATGAGCAAAGCCAAGCAGCCCACTGCCCCCGACGACGACGGCGACGACGACGACTCATCCTCCGACACCGGCCCCGAATGCCCTGTCCATCTCGAGCACATCGAGCACTACGTCCCCTTCTACGCCATCGACTCGGTCGATCCGGACCAGCTCATCCGCACCAACCTCGAGCCGGGCCCGCAGTACAAGACCAACCCGGCCACCGATTACTTCGTCCGCTGCCAGGCCATCCTCACCCCAAAGCTCGACGCCCCCATCGACACCAAATCCCTCCGTGCCCCCGACCCGGCCGTCACAGCCAGCCTCGTCGCCCAGGCCTGCACGCTCCACCCGGCGCGCTGTCGCAAGAACCCCTGGCTGCACCCATCGCTCCTTGTCGTCGCCGACTGCACCGACCCAGCCGAGCACGGCTTCGCCCTGGTCAAGATGACCTGGGACGGCGTCACGGGCCAAGGCCGCTCGCGCGCCCGCCTGCGCGAGATCGGCGCGCAGGCGCCGCGCGACGTGCAGCGCATACCGGGCGACGCGTACGAGGGCGTGCAGCAGCGCTGGTTCAGCATCAAGCTGGGCGCGCGCGTGTGGCGCGCCGAGCACCCGCTCGTCGCCGTCTTTCAGTGCGGCGTGAAGGAGGAGAATCCCGGCGTGGCGAAGCTGTTGCTGGATCCGGAGGCGAGGAGGAGAAAGGAGGGGGATGAGCGGGTGGTGTATGCGCCGCGGGAGGTGCATCGGGAGAGCGGCCGGGCGGGCGAGAAGGTGCGGTGGTCGTTTGAGGAGGCGGTGCGGTGGTTTCCGTGGATGTGTCGGCGGTATCGGTGGGAAGCGAACTTTTCGAGGGAGTATTTTGTCTGCGTGGATAATGAGGAGACGGGGGAGAAGGGCGTGGTGATTGCACGGGTGGAGTGGGATGGTGACGTGCATAGGTCGGATGAGGAGCTCCTGGGCTTGGAGCTTAAGGAGAAAGTTACCTCGATGCGGGCGCCTGTGAAAGAGGCTCTTGGTATGATTGAGGCCGGTCTCAAGGGTGACACGGCTGGGCTAAGCCCGGAAGCGGCTGAGTTCTTCAAGGTGAAGGCTGTTTAGCTGCGTGCCCTGTTCAGTGTTCTCTACTGAATATATTCCTTTCACATTGTTGGAATAGGTGATTCTGTTGGAACTTTCGTGTATTTAAGGTTCAGTAGCGTAGCTTGGCCGTAGCAGGTATAAAAGGGGCCCCACCCGCCTGCCACGGCTCATCACCAAGAATCTCATTTCACCACCAAATCCAACAGATTCAGTAGTGTTTTGGACGCATATGCGTTGCAGACTCGTTACGCACCTGTTTGAGCATCTAAGCGAGTTACAACACCCTGTTACCCGAGTAGCTAGAATAGGTATAAGAGGAGCCCGTACGGCCTCCCTCTACTAGGTATGCCAATTCATCTTCATCAGCTGTACCAAGGCTGTTAATTAGTCATTTTCCAACACCCATGTATTAGTCGATAAAAATACGTCCGACATGAGGAAACGCATCCCGCTTTAGGAATTCGAAAATATGCAAAAGCCCTAATCCAAGCATCAATATATGACAAACTAGAGACAATATGAACTCTTCATGGGAACCGGTAAGAAAACACTCACTAAGAGATTCCATAGGCCACTACATGTGAGAATCATAACTTGTAACGAAAGCTCCAGACTAGGGTCTCAGCGTTCATACGATCTCATCTCCGTCATGCCTCATAGCCCATCTTATATCTTTCCTCCTTATCATTAATCCTATTATTTCACCCGTCGTACTCTCCCCGTGGTCTTTTTTCTTGGTTATCATTTGCTCCCTTTTTTCGACCCGGTCTCTTAATTTGCGAATCTTGTTAAAAAAGTCATTTCGGAGATTGCCAATACGCGATAATACAACATGCATACTCTTGGCGTGCAATATAGCACTTTGCATACTTACGTAGCGAAATGTACACCTATTAAGCCACGTATTAGCTTTATGCAACGGCCTGAGCCTTATTTACTAAACGTGCTGCGTAGCGGACGTCCCCTATGCCGGTGCAGCGGAGGGTATACATTCTACTATACCTCGCCCGGAGGGTGTGCAATCTACTTTGCCTCGCCTAGAGGGTATATGTTTATTATATAGAAGGTATATAATCTACTTAAAAAAAGAGAGAGAGAGAAGTAAAAGAGAGATAGCGAGGTTTTAAAGCTTATAAATCTTAGCCGGTTATTAGCTTACCAGTGCCGTCTTTCCTGGGCGGAAATTAAGTGTTATGGTCTGGAAGCCTGGTGGCAAAAGTAAGCTTCGGAAGAACCCTCAGCGGACACGTGACTCTATTTTACCCCTGTATTTAAGTTGATTCTTCTTCTTCTTCTTCTTCTTCTTCTTCTTAAGTTCTAGCTTCTTGTATGTAGCGCAATAAACCTTTCAGCGATCATCCTAAGGTTGAGCCTTGATATTAGCTAGAACTTCATACCCAAGGAACTCATTGAACACGGAATCACTGGACACCGAGTGTTAAAGACGGTCGCGTACCGGTCTCACGGAATCACTGAACGGCAAAGACGGTTGTATATCGGTCTCACGGAATCATTAAAAGGCAAAGACGGTTGTATACCGGTCTTATTGAAATCACTGGAATTACTGGAATCACTGGAATCACCGGGTTCACTGGAATTACTGGAACTATCGAAATGGATACTCAAGGATAAGCGCAAGAGTAGTAGGCTTAGGGGTAGCACCCTTATGAGTCTTAGGGAATGATGCAGTTACTGCAACAGATGATGTCTTAAATCACCTCCTTAGCACGCAAGGTGGATCAGCTGGAGGAAGGTAATACGACCAGTGTCGCAACTCCTAGTAAGTCATCGGGAGACGAGCCCCGAAATACTAGTTAACTAATACGAGAATAAGATCACGCAACCTTACGTTAGCAAGACTACCCTACTAAGAATCTTAGCCCTCTTGCCGAATTTTTAGGTAATAGGGATAAGCTAGAACCCTAGATCTCCTAAGCACAGGCAAAGCTCCTAGTGGACTATACTAGTTGTACTGAAGCCACGAAATTCTTTATACTCTATAACCGGCTTAAGGGCGAGGCAGCACGTTAGCTGTAGCCATGGGTATAGGCTAGTATTAACACGAGTAGTATGACTGCTTAGTGCTTGCTAGATTAGCTACGCCTATCTTTTGGCGACCCCCATATACAGGAGAAGGCTTAGCGCAAGCTATATAAGCTACGCTAAACGAATAAGCCGTTTATAGAGTATTTTACTAAATTCCGCAAGCTTGTACTAGAAGCAGGAAGTACTAACTGGCCGGACGAAATCCTTAAGGCCTACCTAGAGGCAGGGCTTAGTTAAGAGCTGCAACGAAGTATAATCGGCCTTAAAAGTATAAGTTAGTCCTTTAAGGACTACTATACTAAGTTAAAGCGTGTTAGTGTTAGGGTAATAGGCCCGCCTGCTACTACTATGCGCTCCACGTGCTTATCACGTGCAACGTACAGGCCTTAGCTATAACCAGGCCACCGTAGCTAAATCCTTACCACCAAGGATTCGCACCTGAGAATACTACTCTTTAAAGGCTCCCTGCTTATAACCCGTTATTTGCTCACAATCGAATCCTTTACAGTTCCTTTTAGAAAAGCAGCCGGCCTTAAAGAGCTAAATACACCAGTTCCGACGCTTCCGAAAGCTAAAGAACGATTACACGATAATAGGCACTAGGCGTTAATAGAATCGCTCGAATACTCGAGTCGAATTAACCGAAATAGGCTTATTAACCCTCGAAGACCGTCCAACGCTAACCGTTAATAGGGATATCCGGAATACTAATTACCTATCCGGTAACGTGGCCGAGCCAGGGGTGGCTATAGCCGCCGACGAGTTACAGCGCTTGCGTAGCGCACCTACCGAAGGCGTACTAGAAGCCGAGCTTCTAGAACGCCTTAATCGCATTAAGCTCTTATAGTAACTACGAGCCGCCCTTACTAGCGAACGGCCGACCGTTCCTATACTAAACGTAGGCGAAACGCATGCGGAAAGCATAGTAGACGATAGCGAAAAGCGACTCGACCTTCTCGTAAGGAACCTACCTTCTAAACTCGAAGGCCTTACTTAGAGTTTATACAACTTATAGATAAATATAGTAGAGATACGCTTCGGCGTGTACCGAGTAAATAAGAACTATCTTAGAAGAATCCTTTAGGCTACTAAAGGGCTATCTAAGTATAAAACCCTCTCCTAGCACGTCTAAAGACGTTTAATAAATAAGAAGAAGCCAGAGCTACTTTAGTAGAAGTTTAAGACATTAGTGTAGAATTATATTCGTAACCCTATTATCTACTGCCTTAATAACGCTGTTAGTTACTACACTATAGTAATAAAGAAGGGCTAGAGGTTTATAGACTTCTACACTTAGATAAAGACGTACGAGGATAAATTTACGTACTAGATTTACGATGTAGATTATCGTATTAACTAGATCTACTCCCGACTTCTACTATCTATATGTACGGAGCTCGTGCGCTAGTCCTTTCTTACTAGGATGTAGGTAGAAGAGGATTTAGTAGCTAAAATCTAATACGTTAAGTAAACTCTAGAGGCAACAAGGCCCTATAAGAAAGGCAAGGAAGGATAATAGTCGTAGAAGACTAAGTGCCCTCTTATTATCTCTAACCCGGGACGCACTGGGCCCTATAAGGGTTTTAGAAATAGTAAAAGGGCTAAAGGGGACTAATTACGGTCTAAAGTATTAGCTTCTCTAAACGTAGGCGGTTCGCACGGGTCTAGCACCCCGAACGCAGGTAAAAAGCAGGCTAAAAGCCACGCTAACTAGGCGAACTATAAAGGTAAGTAAGGCTCGGGAAAAGAAAAATCCTAATCGCTTTTCTCTTCTTCTTACGGTTAGGGCCTTAAACGGGAGGTAGTTTAAAACGTATAGAAATTATTATATTAATAGAGACCCTATTCGGTCCTATTAAAATCCGAGTACTAATAGACTGCGGTTGCGATCTAAACCTTATATCTCTTAAATATATAGAGCGACTTGCCTTATAAAGTATATAAGCTAGTATTAAGCCGTTTACCCGCCTTCTTAATAATACTACTGTTACGTTACACGACCCCTATATTGTAGAGGTTACCACATATAACTCGGAGGGTGCTATACGCACTATCGAACCCTAAATCTACTAGAGTGGCTCGTTTACGGGCTACGATGTTATACTTAGCATGCCCTAGTTAAGGGCTACCATGCCTATTATTGACTTTAGAAGAGGAACGTTCTACTAGGATATCGGCTCGCTAGAGCTTGCACACCTAGTAGGCATTAAGGAACTACTCTAGGACCTAAAGCTAAGAGAGTAAATATACTCCCTCTAGCTATCTAATTACCAGCTCGTCCCTAAGGGCGGCCTAGGGAATTAGGAAGGTAACCTTAACTCTTCCGCAGCCTCTTAGCATAAGGAAAGCATGCTTTAAGCATACGAAAAGTAGGGTAGGGGTAATAGGAACCTAGAAGGGCTCCGCCCTAACTAAAAGCTTACCTACTTGCAAGGGCTGCACTCCTGTATTTAAAAAGTATGCGAGCCGT
>JAJJID010000609.1:0-19022 GCA_022204955.1 Macrophomina pseudophaseolina
GAATCACCCTACGTTGACATCAGTTACTCATCTCTCCACTAAGAATATGGTCAATGACTTACCCGTATTGAGGTCAACTCAGACATCGCATTGCCTTTCTTGGGACTTTGTTGAGTGCAGATGCTGTTCTGCTTCAGTGGATTCGCTTTGTCTGTCGGACCATCCTGTGTATGACTGTCCTGATTGACATTTTCAATCAATGTTTCCGGTGCCACCTTACTGCTGGGTGGGGAATTCGGCCACAGGGTCCGGAAAGTCTCCGTTTGTCTCTACTTTTTTTTTGGGGGCGCGCTCTTCTACTAGCTCAGATCGAGCATCACTCCGTTGATGCTAGGAGCCCGGATTGAGGAAGTAGAACTGCGCAGCTAAAGCGAATGGAGCGCCTTTCTCGAGTCCAGGAATAGAAGCCAGCACCTTTCCGAAAGGTCGCATGACTGAGTGGCCATCCCAGCCATCTTTGTTAATGATATAGCTAGACCGAAAAACCGGTCTCTTCATCGATTGTAGGATGATTTCTTTCTCCTTGGCATAGAAAGCGAGAGGAAGCTTCTCCATCAGTATCTCTGCCAGCAAGACCTGGATCGCAAAACGGTGTAGGCAGGAAGATAGTGCCTTTGGAGAATCTTCTAGGATTTATTCCGCGGGCAAGTTTGCTTTGAAGCAAAAACATCTCGCGAAGCAAAGCTCCCTCGTTACTCCGCCATTTCCCCGCATTCGCTGGCTATTCTTCCCGGTAGTTGTTGCCCTGCGTAGCAGCCTGAATAGCAACCGACTTCAGGAAGGTGGGAACCGAACGAAGCTCCTCATGCTCCTCTTTGAAGAAGTGCGCCACGGCCTTCTTGTCCCCGGAGTGCTGCGCCTCTGCTGCCTGTTCAAGCCTCCCAAGGGCAAAAAACGCAAGATGAGACTTGCCAAGATCCCGGCCGCCAGTGGTCCATAGGAACTGATCAACTTATCGATCAGCGAAGGTCAAAAAAAAAAAAAAATGGTGAGTGTCCGCCAGTCATCTGAGAGTACTTTTTACAAAGATTTGCCAGATATCTGCGAATGCCAATGCGGGGTTTGCGGTACTACGCAGGCCAGTCTTCACTTGCGCAAGAGCTGCGGAATGTCTCGCGCCGACGTCCTTGGACTTGCAGCCTCTGTCGCCCTTCCCGTGATCTTGCTCTTTGCCCCTACTAGCTCTAGCCAAACAGCCACTCGATTTCAGAACCTCGTGTTGTCCTTTATCATTTGATTCGAAACCTTTTTGCATGACCATGGCGTTCTCCTTCGCGACAACTTTATTCACATTCACCGTCACATAGACCTGGTGCCCTGTGGACTGGACGCCACTGAGGGTGCTGCAAACCGCAGTGACGGATCCGGAGGTGTAAGTAGCTATACGGAGCGTCATGAAGGTGGTGGCAGACTCCAGCCTCTGAATATTGCTTTTGGGCCCATTCAGAGCGTACTTGAGTCTCTTGTCGGACTCATTAATAAGATCTTTGCAATTTTGATGAAACGGCCCTCTTGCTCGTACTTGGTCGTGATTGAACAGAGATTCAGGAGCCAGATGATAACTCGCATCAAGATGCCCCAATATGTTTTGTTGAGTGGAATCCTGATCTCCAAAAGACTGATGCGCTGAATGAAAGACTGCTGGATATCAAAGAAACTCAGGGTCACATTTTAGTCCGCTAAGATATCCATAGAGGCCTAACTTGATCAGTCGAGCGCCTGGTAATTCAATATAGTTGTCCCATCTTCATGCTTCATGTAAAAGCCGTCAATACGGACCATTCGGCGGGGAGGCCCGCAACCCGTCCAAAATAGACGTCGAGAAAACTAGGACCCATACTAATAACAGTTGCTGCATCAGAGATCCGCTTTACTGCCAATGAGGTCGACTCCGAGTTTGTGTTGATCATTATTCCGGGACTTGTTGAGCTTCTTCAACTCTTAATCCAGTTCCTTGAGGGCTGTGTTAGTGTTACTCGGATTTCGGACCCTCCTGATGCCACGGTTCGTCCCGTTAACGTAGTTGTCGAAAGCCTCTGCCCACAGACTCCCTTTGTCGGATGCCCTTTCTACCCTGAAGTCCGAAAAACTCACGGCGTCAGGACCCGATAATACCGAAATGTATCCTTCGAATAAAATAACACAGGAGTTGGGGATCTTTATTACCTCCTTAAATAGTTAACATGACCACCAGGCTGAATATTGCCACGGCCAAGAGCAAGGTGGGACTAGAGCTACGGACACTCAGGCTGACACTGGATACTCCATGATAGGCCAACCGAGGAGGCTCCGGAATGGAGTAAATTACCTGTCGCCAGCTGAACTGACGATTTTCGTGTCGTAGGCCATGGCCCCGAGTCTGACATGTAAGTGAATGGCTTAATGACCCTTCACCTTTCTTGAATGTGGAGCCCTGAGCGGCTGCAAAAGCGGAGGCGGCGTGGGGAGCATCTGCTGCAGTCTGCTTTGCGGACGCCAGTCCAGCGTCAGCTTCTTTCGTCCTCGCCTGAAGATGGGAGACGCCTTTTTCAACGCAAGTGGCGCTGTAAGGTTCTTGCATCTCTGGCAAGTCTGAGCGAACATTGCGATGGTCGATGACGCGCCGGGGTGACGTTAAAGAGACGACGAATATCCTTGGCTGGGAATGTGCCCAATCGAGAGCCCCGTACTAGCTCCGAAACTGAGGCAATCGCTTTTCGAGCCGCAGCATACCTCCACTACCCTCTATCTCTTTGCAGCAGAATTCCATGGACACCCAGTTCTTCATGCAGCCGACTGTAAACGTGAGCTCGTGTAGCCGCCATCCCAACCTATCACGTCCCCAGCACATAGCTAAATGTGCCCCGACCACCGACCGACAATGCAAAATGCGACACCAGCACCATTACAACTTCCATCACCTCCAGAGCAATGACTGGGTACTTCAAGTACTCGTCGTCCGTATACAAGTGTCCAGAAGGGCTGAATATGTTCACATCCCGATGAATGCTTCCGCTCCTGATCCATTCGCAGCGCTTCACTGGAAATCTTCATCGGTGATTATCACTAAACAATACTACATCAATATTCATACGTACACCTCCACGCTCGCCCCCACGGCGCCTCTAAAACCCCGCTCCATGCAAGAAATCATGCGCCGCAGCAAACGTCTCATTAGCCGAATAGTGAAAATTCAAGCAATGCCCCGTCGCCGGCACATCCTTAGTATAATACTGCGCGGCCGGGAACAGCTGCCTCGTACGCTCCAGATATCCCGAGCAATCTGCCTCGCCCAGGACCGGCAGGGCCAGGCCGCAGAAGATCTGATCCTTGTGGCCCGTCAGGACCAAGACTGGCTTATCAAACTCCTCGGCAACGTCGTTGACGAAGAGAGTCGAGATGGCCTCGCCCAGGGTATAGGTGCCGCGGCTGAGCCAGTCGCGGTACACGACGGAGGCGTCCCACTCGTCGGCCGTGTTGGTGTAGAAGACGCCGCGGGCGCCCTCCTCGTTCGACATGGCCATGTAGCCGAGCGAGAGGTTGCCGAAGCGGGCGGGCTCGACGAGGGCAGCAGGCGCGCCGAGCGGCGAGACGACAACGCCGGCGATGGCCTGCTTGAGGGCGGAGGTGAAGCCGGTTAGGACGAAGGCGTCAATGTCGTCCGGATAGCGGGCCGCGAGCGTGTTGCCAATGAGCGAGCCATATGAATGGCCGACGTAGGCGATCTTGCTGAAGGCGCGGCCGCCGACGGCGCCGGCGCGCAGCGCCTGCGTGACCTGGTGGGCGACCTCGACGTGCGCAGGCTTCTGGACGACGAGGAGAGGATCCGGGTGGTCGGAGAGACCGTTGCCGAGCCGGTCGATGGAGAGGGTCGGGTAGCCTTGCGCCGAGGCGTGCGCGAGCCAGGAGTACTGAGAGCCTTCCCAGCCGGCAAGGCTGCCGCCGCCAGACCAGTAGTTGCGGTCGTAGGTGATGCCGTGGACGAGCAGTTGGATGGTGTCGGAGCGGCCGGGGATCTGGACTTCGGGCTCGCAGAAGCGGCCGGCGATGTTGTAGGTGCCGTTCACGAGGGCGAGTTGAAGTTCGTTGCCGACGCCATTGAGCAATTGCTCGACGCCGGCAAGGCTCAGGGTGGTGGAAGTTAGGCCGGAGAGGAGGTAGTCGGGAATCACCCTGTTCTCGGCGCTGATGGTGACGGGGAGGTTGATGTCCGAGCACGTCGGCCCGCTGCGCTTAGCGGGGGCGGCAACGGTGAGGCCAGCGTGAAGCAGGAGGGCTGAGCTGAGGGCTGAAGCGAGCGACGGCATCTTGAAGAGAGTGAACCTGGTCGGGCCTTGCGATTCGAGGGACCGTAGCCTTGGAGACGAGCCTGGAGGGCCATCGCTTATGTGCAGCCAGAGGCTCTGCTCCGGATCTGAACAGTGAGCTGCATCCGGCGATGAAATGATGATGTGCAGATGTAGATGGAGCTGGGACCACGCCCCGGAAGTTGCACCGGTGGCTCGGACCTTTCTCACACGAAGCGGCCATGCGATGTGTAGAACGTTGAGTCGTGCTCAATCCCGATGGAGTATTCTGCGGCCTTATGCCTGTCGAATAAAAGCTTAGCCTTCGTTTCCCCCCTTCTTCCTGGTCGTTCACATGGCTGACAGCGCTCATCAATAGCACCAACGCACGTAGTGTTCTCACAGCCAGGGCTCATGGTTGGTGTAAGCTATTTCCCCTCGATGTTCAAGCGCTATTCCGAAGAAAAGAAGTTGGCCGTGGGTTTCATCGGTTTAAAGTCAGTTCCGCTCGGTAAACCCGACTCTCATAGCTAGTTTTCATAATCAGGATCAAACCACTACTTCCCGGTCCGTCCGGGTCAACATGTATGATTAGTCTTGCAGACCGATCAATGAGATCAATGAGGTCAGCAGCGACTCCCGAGCAATTGGCACGGACCAATCAGATGTCATCGTGCAACCGAGGCACAAGGAGTAATCAAATAGACCCATGCCATTTAGGCATTTCTGTGTCTGCAATGATCTACGGGCACGTACATCGGATGGCGGGAGCGCAGGATGCCGTATAGCGATGCGTGTCGAGGAGAGAATTGTCAGGGGCACCTCGGGACGCAAGGAACTCCGTAAATTTAAAATACCGCTGTAAGCGTTGAGCTCATAGTTTACCATCTAAATGTCGAATACCGTCGCCATGCTCGCTGTTGAACGTCAAGAAGATGTCCGACGGTGGCTTACAGATCGAACCAAAAATACGCCGTAATTCACCACTTCCCAATACCGAACCCCTTTCCAAAGGATGTTTACGAGGCTGTGTTGAAGCCCAATAGACGAACCAGGTGCCCGAATAAACCATAAATGAACGCCTAGCCCACTCGATAGCTTTTACCCAAGCCTGGAAATAGTGTTGAAACAGTTGCTGCCTTCTCTCTTCATCATTCATCGATCTTGACATTTCCATCAAATACCCTTAATGCGCTTTCCAACTTCACCAACATCTCTTCGTACTCGCCCTCAGGTGTACTTTGTGCAGTTACCGCGCCACCTGCACCCACTCTCCAGATTTCATCCCCCCGCTCATTTTCCTCAAGCTCAGTATCCCATCTCCAGGCTGTCCTGATGACGACGGCGAAGTCACCACCACCTCCGACATCCAGGTATCCCAGCACGCCTGAATAGACGCCGCGTGGCTGTCCCTCCTCGATAGAATTCAGCAGTTCGCACGACCTCTTTTTAGGCGCGCCGGTCATGGATCCTGGCGGAAGTGAGGCGTGTAGGATGTCGATTCCTAGCACTGACTGCTTGTCACTGCGGGGTTGATTGCGGTGCGTTGGTTTCTGTTGCGTCCTGTACGTTTGAGGAACGGCTGGAGAGGACGAGTGAAGCGGGTGCGATGCTGACATGCCGGGGTAGGGGGACGGGGCTGGCGAGGGGGCGAGTGATGAAGAAGATGACGAGGCGGCAGTGCTGAGACGGTCGGAATCTTCGTCTTCATATGTAACGGACGCAGCGGTGACCGCAGGACGGTGGCGCTCGCCAGACCGTCCAGCATTGGCGGACTGTGCCGGCGCCCACGATCCAGTAAGGTCGCCCTCAATGACGCTGACCAGCTGCCATACAGTCTCGTATTCTTCCACACCCATCAGCTTGCTTACCCGAACATTGCCTGCACCAACTACACCGTGAAGATCGTGCCTCACCAAGTCCACGATCATCAAATTCTCAGCTCGTTCTTTTGAGCTATTCAGAATACGCTCTGCATCACCACGCGTCACGCCCGCCTCCTTCCGGACCGTGCCTTTGATGGGTCGGTACTGACACAGGCCCTCGCGGGTCCACGAGAGGAAGCGTTCGGGGCTGCTGCTGAGGATATTGACACCAGCGCCGGGTGGACCGAGACGGATATAAGCGCCAAAGGGTGCGGGATTGAGGTGCCGAAGACGTGTATAGAGGTTCCAAGGGAAGCTGGCAGAGGATGAGCGAGGGAGAGAGATGGTCGTTTGAGAGGTGAGGCAAAGCTCGTAAGAATCCCCAGCGCGGATAGATTCCTGACAGCTGCGAACTTTGTTTTCGTATGAGGTCTGCGTGGGGATGGCAACAGCCGAGCCTGCAAGAGCCGATGATACATCGGCGACTTGCAACCGAGGTGGCGGCGTTGCTAGTCCGTGGATTTTTCTGGTTGTTGCCCGTACCCAATCGCAGTCGCCATCGCGGATGCTCTGGACGTAAACTTTGTGCGAGATATGGTCGACTACGACGCTTCTGGTAACGAAGACAAAAGAGAGATCTGGCTTACGGAAGCTGGCGGTAGCTGGCGCCTGTCCGGGTCTTTGGTTTGGGTTTGCGTTGATGGTTTCGAGACCAGCCTCATACGAGACGAATCCAACCAGGCCGCCCCAGAATGGCGAATCAGCGGGCCCTTTTGCCACCCGGGTAACAGTCAACAGGTGTTTGACATATTGCCAGACGTCTGCTCCTTCTTCCCGATGGACAAGATCTCGCCCTACTCGGAGCTCCAGAACCTGGCCATCCACAAAGTATTCTAAGCGTAGATTTCTCTCTTGTTCCAGACAGCCGATTATTGATTTGTTCCCGGTTTCTGCGCGAATCGGCCGTCCATGCTTATTCATACCGGATTCCAACACCACTGACTCTTGGCCGGGAGTGGTAAGCAGCTCGCAGATGTGCCGAACATCGGTCAATGCCGGGTTCAGGCATTTGTAAGCGACATGGATACCGGGGCGGTTGATCAGGGAGCATTGGAGCAGACGACAGGATAGGTGATCCCAAGCGCTGGTATTGTGGTTAAGGTTGTCCCTTCTGGAATTGCAGCCAACAGCAGGCCGGCTGCCTGGCTCATTTAGCTTGCCCAATGATCCTTGCCAGAGTCGGCTAGACCGATGGGATGACAGCCAGGACTTTGCTTGGCTCCACCAATTTTGGATTATTCGGGCGCCTTCTAGATCAGTGCAAATAGACTCAGGATGATATTGGACGCCCCAAAAGGGTTTAATACGGTGTTTTAGGGACATCAGAACGGCGCCGTTCTCGGAGCTATCACAGTCCCACGCCAGGGGTATCAGGTCTGGACACTTGGTAGAAGGAGACCAAAGCGCTGTTGATACCGGATGGGCTCTACGCACAGAGGATGGAAAGCCCACGTCAACGTGGAGTGAGTGATACTGGGTGGCGTGGACCTCAGACAGGTGCTCGAAGAGCGAAGTGCGCTGGTGAAGGACGTTGGTAACAATTCCATGTCGGGGCTCCGGAAGTCTTTGGATTTCAGCGCCAAAAGCATAGGCAAGACTCTGGAAGCCCAGGCATATTCCAAGGACGGGCAAGAGATGGTGGTCAGGGAGAGACCACAGGATTGAAATTAGGCCAGTGTCTCGGGGATTGATCACAGAGCCTGGGCCAGGGCCGGCAACGACGGCATCAAACGACTGCAGGAAGAGGTAGAAATCGAGTGATGGACGATGGAGAAAGTTTGGGTCGTCGATATAGATGGTGGTGACGCGTGCGCGGAGCTCAAGCTCTAACAGGGCGACAATGTTGTTGGCGAACGAGTCGTAGGCATCGATGAACAGAATGCGGGGGGCCGCACAGATTCCATCTTGATCCATGTCGGAGGCTGGGAGAATGCGTGCAGCTGACAAAAAACGAAACAGCAGCAAAGAGCCCCAGGCGTGGTCTTCGTTTCGGAGTGAGGCGGTGCAGAGGGGGAGTGGAGACGCAAATCCGGGGTATCTCAAAGCAGGACGGATGGATTGAAGGGACTGCGAGTGGAATGCAGAGAAAAGAAATCGGAGGGAAACGGGGCGCGACCAAGATGGGGAGACTCGGAGCGGTGCTCAAGACGACGGAAAGGAAAAAAAAGTAGGTCGCCGAAAGAAGCCCGAGGATGAGTCAGTCCATGACTGCGCCGATGGGGTGTCGGAATCGCCAGCGACAGAGCCAAAATGCTGAGATGATGGTTGGGAGACTGGTGAGGGCAGCCAGGACGGGAGAGTACCAGGGAGAGAGGGTGGACATGGGGGCGTGAGTGTGCGTGTGGGCTGGGGTGGATTGGCTGGGCCGAGTGCGAGACTGCCGACGGGACATGTCGCCGATGGAAGTTGAGCCGGAGCGGCCTGGGGGTCTCTTTTTTTTTCCCCTCGCGCGAACGCCCGCGGCCCCGGCGGCCCCGGTGGCCGATCCTGCATGCGGGTCCTCAGCCTTACCGTGCAATCCTTCGGGGGTAAGCTTGCTGCCACTAGCACTCGCGGTCGGAGCCAAACTTGGAGGAGATCACAGCGAAGACTCACGCTGTTGTCGGTTCCGTCGGTCCCGCAGCTGCCAACCGCCCATGATGCTCCCGTCAAGCCAAGCTCCTGTGCCCGCAATCACCACCAGTGATCTTCCTCGCGCATCTCACTACCGTTGAGGAAATGAAGTCGAGGCTCTGGGCCAATCTAAATGACTCTCCGCTACGAGCCCTATTTTCGGCGCAAGGACTGCGTGGCTGTCCGAGTCCTGCAATCACCCCCAGCCGCTGCTTCGCCTCTCAATCTGTCAGGGCTCCATGTGGTCTGGTTAAATTTTTCATGTCGATGCCAGCGAAAAGGAAAGGCCGTTGGCACGAGGCCAAGGACGCGGTGCACAGGAGCCAGCCCTAGTGCGACGAGGCTCCAACCACCTCCACCACCACCACCGCCGCCGCCGCCGCCGCCGCCGCCAGCGCAGGCCAGCCCTCTGCAGGCACGGGGGCACCGCAGCACGGAGAGGAGGCAGCTTGCTACGGGAAAGGCGCGGCGGGTGTTCAGTACTTAAGAACGCTAGAGGGCGCCCCCGCCGTAAGACTGACGGCGCTTGGCAAATGCTTGAGCGGCGGTCGGGCCTTATTTCGCGCACGCGCGAGGTGGTGCGCGCAACAGCTAGCCGCGACACCATGATTTTAGGGCGTCGCGCAGGAACTAACTCCGGCTTGGATAAGCAGGCCGGGCCGTCCACACGCCCGTGTGCGAGGCTAATCCAGCACCCCCCCAAAATAGACACTTGGCCGGCCGTGGAGAAAACGCCGCCCGCCCCTCGTCTCCTCCGCAGTAGCTGCTGCTGTCCATTAGACGCCGCGCTGCAGTTATGTCATCTCTGTCACCCTCCACCGACGACCCGGCCTGGTACAAGTGCAAGCACTGCTCCGACCAGTTCAAGCGCGAGGACCACCTGCGCCGCCACGAGCTCAGCCATGGCTTCCCACGCTTTCTGTGCGACCACGACAGCTGCGGCATGCGCTTCCACCGCAAGGACGTCCTGCAGCGACACAAGCTCGTCCACCAGCCGAACCCGCTAAAGCGGAGGCGGAAGCCCAGGAGAGGCCCCATTCCCCACGGCCCAATCCAGCAGTCATCAACCACGCCGCCCCAGGAGCCGCTGCCCTCGTCGGCCTCCGCCATCAGCCCTGTCTCCGCCCACGCAGCCGCGCCCCAGGCCGTCACGCCCCCGCAACACCATGCCCCCGGCCCCGCGAGCAGCTCCGCCTCGCAGTCGCCGCCCGCGGACCTGCAGATGACCGGCATCTTTGCCAACACCAGCGACTCGTTCAACCTGACCACCGAGTGGGACTACGGCCTCCAGGAATGGCCCGAGTACGGCGTGCACCTCGCCAATCCCACCGCGCTGCCCTCGTGGCAGGACTATGTCATGCCCTCGTTTGATCCCACCACCTCGCCGCTGGTGCCTCCCTCGCTGGCTCTCGCACACGCTCCGAATGCCTCTTTCCCCCTGACTGCATCCATGTTCCACTCGCCCGTCCTGCCCATGACCCAGCAGGACATGCGCATATGCGTCGACAAGTTTCGCCAAAGATTCCTGCCCCGCATTCCGTTCTTGCACTACCTTACCTGCGAGCAGGAGTGCTCGACGCAGAACTCTGCCCTGTACTACACCATGGCCATGGCCGGCTCGCTCTACCTAGATGAATACCGCTCCAAAGCCGCCAGGATGCACAAGCTTGCCTCTGAAACATTACAGCGCCAATCTCAGATGGTAGGCTCCGCTTCAGCCCTCCCGGCATCTCCACTAAGTGAGGCGCAGGCCACCGCGTGTCTTCGGCATTTCCAGGCCAAGATCCTGTTGATAGACTTCGCCGTTTGGTATGGCAACGATGAGACGCGCAGATGGGCCGGCCGCGAGAAGCACAACGTGGCACAGGTGCGTCCGCCTTCTCCTATCTTCTGCGCTCAGCACTGACCGTCAAGCCAGGCTCTCATTGATTTTGTGCAAACTACGCTTCCGCCCTTGACCTACGACGACTGGCATGGCTGGAGGTTACGAGAAGAGATCAAGCGGTATGCCAGCTGTTCCATCAATACCCCGGCGGTACTGACCCCCGCAGGACTGGTTTCGCCTTTTTCGTCAACTCCGTGATGCAGTCGACTTTTTACGGCCACGACACCCCAATCCTTGCCAATTCGATAGAGCTAACGCTTCCATCCCCCGAGAGTATCTGGGAAGCTGCCACTGAAACAGAGTGGCAAGCCCAGGTCGATCTTCTCGGTCTTCGCCAGAAGTCTGAGATCATCTTCCCGACGGCCGCCCATGCTATTCTCTCACAAGATACCGTATATTCCACCGACTATGAGTTGGCCACCATATATGGCCAGCTAATCCTTCTGTGCGTCATCATGGACTCGTACAACGTTGCCACCAAACTGCCCACAAATTACACTACTGTCGACGGCTGGAAAGCCAGGGACATGTCCACCTTTCGGCTACGGGAAAGCATCGACGGTTCGTTGAACTTGTGGACGGAGCTATGGTGGGCGAGTCCCGAATGCTTGTGGGATTCCACCATGCCTGCCCACCCACGCATTGAGAACATCTTCCTGCATCAATACATCACCCTCCGACTCCACAAGAACGACAACGCCTCGCGAGATCGGCCGGATTGGACTTACAAACCCATCGAGTGTGCAACGGCCATGTACACGAGCGTCTCCAAGCTAGGCTTCACTGAGGTCAGCATGATAGCTCTATTTTTCTGCAGCCAAGAATGCTAACAGTCATAGATTGCCACATACGCCTCCCACGTTCTGAGTCTGTCTGCCTATTACATTGCCGTTGAAATGGCCCGCACCATGGTTTCCTGGCTGAATATGCTTGCCTCACCCTCATATGGACCCCTTACGCGCCGCGACGCCGAGATTATCACCCGTCTGCGCCAAGCTGTCCGAAGACATACGGCACATCAGTCAGCGACAACGCCTGTATTGAAACAAGAGAATCTCCTGGGTGCCGCCCCCGTGGGCCAGGCAAAGCTATTGCGCGACGGCAGCAGCTTGCAGGAGCTCATCAAACAAATAGAGGTCATCTGGACTCTGGGCTTGGGTGGTGAGCAGTGGAAAGAGAACGAAGTCAATGGTATCGCAGTTGGACCTCCTGAGTCTCGAGCGTTACCGAATGTCGACAATCCAATGTAAATACCCCCGAGTTGGGTCGCACCCTTTGTCTGTTCCTTGATTGTCCGATTTCCCAGTGTACCTTATTCTTTTCATTTTGAACCGCCGAACGCTATGGTGGCCTTGATTTTCTATATATCCATGATACATTCAATTTCTGGTTTCGCACGCCTGAGGCGTTCAATACACTTTTTCCCTTGAGCTTGCAATCCCCTAATCATTTCGCAGTGATCGCGTTTTAACCGCTAGGGAGTAACTCCCGCTGACAGGTACCTACAGCCACCAGTACAACAACAAAATTGGGTAATCATCGAGCGCAAATTTGAAGGGCATCCAGAAGTCCTGGTACAAAGTCGCGTCGTGCGGGGCGGAAACAGTGTCAAGCGCGCGACGAGCCTCGTATCCGTAGACGGCCAGTACGTTGATGATCCGCGTTAGTGTTTTGGAGGCTGAGGCCGATCAGGCGGGCACGGAGGAAAGCGAGGAGGTGGATGTCGTGGCGAGGGAGATGGACGGGGGGGTAGAGTATGAGGGGAAGGGGCGAGGTCTTGAGTCTGAGGAGCTTTGGAAGTTGGCGCAGTCGGAGGAGTTAGGGGAGTGCATTATTTGGTGGATTGATTGGGTTGACAAAGAAGGCGGAAAAAGACGACACATTGACTAAGGTCAGGTTTGATCCCAGCTTTACGGCTTCGGCGAGAAAGAGACGCCCCTCGCTCAGGTACAACCGTAGGAGCAAAGAGTATAAGCCGGGGAAGCATGCGGCCAGGAATTCGCTGGACATGAGTGGCTTGTCCTTGACAACGTTGGAGGAGCTCAGGGATTGGTACGACCCGAAAAATGCGGAGGTGCGCCGTTAAGTCATGACGAAGTTTCAGAGCAAGTCGAAACAGGCGACTCTCGAGCTGAAGGAAGTCCCCAGTATAGCAGTGTAGCTCCGCCTGAGCCTGTATCTCGCTGTCAAACCACACACGAAAATATTAAGCTTCGAATAAATGTCTCAAATAGTCCTTGAGTGCCGTAACTATGGCTTAAGAGACCCCAGGCTCCCCCTGCATACTGTTGAAGTGCCGAGAAGTTCTCCACCCTGCACAGCGACACCGGATCCCGAATGGTGTAGAACTGAACATGCCTATGATTTGTAAAGGGTAACCGCATACAGTTCCTGTATTATAGCCTAATGTGCCTCGTGGGATGAGATAACTCGGTAGAATAGATTTCTTTTTTCTTTTGTTTTTGGCGCCTATCCATGCTTACACGGCATACAGCCGCCCCTACTTGCAAACAGGATGACGCCACCAGCTTTTACCCGGGGTTCATTCCTCTGAATATACACGACTACTACAATATTTGCAATTGCCATGGAAAGCTTCAGATGGACTGATGACGTACCCTAGAGAAGTCTTAAAGTAGAGAACGACAGGAGTAGGATTGAAGCGTACACTCCCTCCCTCAAATATCGTACAGCGGCCTCGAAGGTGCATCCCTACTCACTATACCACTTCCCACAAAAGTCCCTCAAATCCTCAACCATCTCATGCGGTGTCTCCAGCGCCGCAAAGTGACCACCATACTCTCTCTGCCTGAACCACCTACAATCTCCCGTCGTCTTGACTGCGCGCTCGGACGTGGGCGAGATGTCCCACCTGTAACTCGTGAACCCCCTGGGGACCTTGATCCTATTCTCCTCCTTCGAGTTGAAATCGACGTAATCCTCATGTCTGACATTTTCGTAGTAGCATAACATGCTGGTCATGATGCTCGGGCTGGTAAAGTAGTACAGGCACAGCGTCGTGGCGATGCGCTCGTTGAAGGCCTCGTCATCTAGCCCCGCATACCGCGGATCGACAAGCTCGTTGTGCTTCTCGCCGACCCACATCATGATCCCCACTGGGTTGTCGTTCAGCGCGATGCCCAGCGTCTGCGGGCGAGTGCGCATCTCGACGGCGTAGCCCATGTGCCTCTCTGCGCCCGGGCCGCCTAGCCACCACTTCAGGCGCTCCTGCGCGATGGCTTCGCGCTCGATTTCTTCTTTCGTGCCCTTCTCGCTCCCCTCCGGCGGCTTGCTGGGACACATGTTCGTGTGCACGGCGCGGCAGGCTGGGAAGCGGCCGGAGCCCAGCTCGCGCACGACCCAGTGGGCCCAGTCACCACCCTGGGCGCAGTATGAGAAATAGCCGAGGCGGCTCATCAGCGTGTCGAAGATGCGGGCCGAGTCCTGCAACGTCCAGCCGCCGCCCCCCGGGGGGGGACTGGACCAGGCAAAGCCGGGCAAGGAAACGACGACGACGTCGAAGACCGGCGAGTTTGGCGAGGACGGCGTCGTTAGCGGGTTAATGACGCGGGAGAATTCGTAGAAGCTGCCGGGCCAGCCATGGACAAGGAGCAGCGGGATTGGTTTCTTAGAAGACGAAGAGGCGGCTTTCTCGTGTATGAAGTGGAGGTCAATACCTTCGATATGCGTCTTGAAGTGGGGCCAGGAGCTGATTTCTTCCTGCGCTATGTTCCAGTCGTAGCGGGTTTCCCAGTAGTTTTTCAGACGATACGCCCAATCCAATGGGGCGCCGTAATCATCATTGTCTGCGGAGTCCGGAACGATGGGGTATTGAGGGAGACTTGTGTCCTTCAGCTTACGGAATAATCTGTTCACTTTCTCTGAAGGGACCCTAGGATTGAAAGACTTGATTTCCGCGTCAACTATCATTTCGTAATTAGCAGTAATGTTGGGAGTCTGTTTCTCTCAGTCCGGAATACACGCTTTTCAACAGATATATATTGATGTGATGGTGCGCTAGCGCATCTAGACGTCATCGCGACCGTCAAAGCGGTAAAATGGGTATAGGTAAAGGAGTTAAATACATGAAAAGATAGGTGCCATCAAGGCCAAGATGTGGGCGTAGCCAAAGCTTACTGACGTAGAAGCCCGAGGCCCTTGTGCGCTTCAAATTCCCCTGTCGGGGCAAATGACGTCCCGATGATGACAGGCATTTCCTTGAAAGGAAGCGGACCCCACAATAGGACGTTAGTAAGCATGCTTTGGCAGAGCCCCCTCCACATTAGACGACTCCTCTCCTCCATGACCAGCCATACCCTTCATTCTGTTCTCGCCCGTTTCTACTACGCATGTGTTCATTGAAGCCGTATGTCAATGCATTGGCCAATCCGATGAACTGCGTGCTGCTCTGCAGGATCATCAACCAACGAGGAGCACTTCCTGTTGCCGCTTCAACGATCCTGTCTGCAATCCCCGGTAGCCAGAGGATGACATACGCCACTGGATAGGCGTTTAAAAGAAGCATGCGGCGGACTTCTCGTTCCACTTGGGCGTGGCGGTGTGAAGACTGTTGTTGCATGTGTGTACGAATGGATGTTGGAGATTCGAATAGTTCTGGGGGTGGTGGACTGGAGAGTGTAATGTTTGTGTCGATGGTCAATGTCTGAGAAGGCTTCTCCCGAAGCCGATGGCGTGCAAGAGCTGCGTTTGGTGGCGGGACGGGATACTCAAAAAAATGCAATTCCAGGCTATGACTGGGAATGTCGATAGTGAGTTCTGAATTGCGGCGAAGGGAAACTTTGTGGTTCGGTGTAAGATTGCAGGGATTCAATGTTGTTGAAGTGGTCGCAGTGTTGGATGTAGACGGCGCGATGCTGTCAGGTTCCGGGTGAGAGATGATTCTGGTCAAAGTCATGCTTTGTCGCGCTGTTTCGATGTTCTGGGACAAGCGCTTGCTGACTTCCTCGTCGACTTCCGCGATCACTTGTATTTCCTTGTTGAAATCGCTGGCTTTTTGCGTTATGGTGGTGTCAGGTCTCGCCATCTCCACCTCAAGCTTCCCCAGGTCGCGGCTGGGCGGAGCAGTGGAGACATAGCCGCCGAAGACGCTGAGACGCAGAGCTCGGTTGCTGGAGAAGTGATGCTGGATGTAAAAGTAGATGTAGCCGTAGATTAAGATTGTCGCAATTATTATCGAGAATCGCCAGCCATGGCCCAAGGCATAACGTAGGTCTGTACGGTCTTTGGTGATCCAGCACCAGTTGCCACTGACAGGCTGCAGCACACGTAAGCCTGCAGCCGTACTACCTGGGATATTGTCAACCTTCGGACGGGTGCATCAGAAACGTGCAACATACTTGTTATTAAAGGGACGACCCACACCAGACCACAAACTACTAATTTTCTGAAGCGCGATGTCGACGGAAGGTAAGACCGCTTGATGACTGTAAAGAGGGTGATCAAGGCAATGGCGAGAATGGAAAAGTCCGCAGCCTTCAGACATCGGATGTTAGCGGAATTGTGCCGCGCCAGGGGGACAAATCCTAATACCTGCACAGAGAGCTGGCCAATGAAGCCGTTAAGTTCACATGATGTGCCGGCGGCAACTTTATGGCGGTGCGCAATAACATAAATGCCGGAGACAGAGTTGTTGAGCGAGTTGATGAACTCTGGAGACAGACTAGTCAGCTTTCTATTCTCGGCTCGAAATATGGAAAGGACGTACCGGCCAAGGCAAGGTTGAGGACTAGACCATGCCGGAGAGGGAGTTGCTGTCGCTGTGAGAAGACGGTGTAGGAGATAAGGACGCAGCTGGTGGCAAGACAGGAGAGGAAGCTACCGATCAGTGTTGGTATGCTGATGGCAGGATCATATCCCATATCCAAAGGCCTGTGGGAGCCAGGGGACTCATCAACAGCCACGACCGAAGCAGCAGTATGGGCCAGCAGTGGGAGGTGTCGCTGACGACAGGGACGAAGACTCGGAGGATTGTATATAAGGGGAGCGACGCAGGCGCCCCGGCACTAGAAGACCATCCCTCCCGGCGGCTGGGAGGCGTCCCTGTTGTTGTGATTGCGGGACAGAGGCCGGGGGTGACGGAGCGTGAGATGGTTGTGCGGGCTAGTGGCGGTCATTGGTTGCTAGCGCCAGCCGCCAGGCACAAGCTTCAAACCTTCATGGAAGCTCGTCCACCAGCCCCGCCGTCGATTCTCCCATGTAGCACCAGATCTCCTGCGCGCGAATCGCTGCAAGCATTAGGCTCCTCTGCCGAAAGCAACACTCTCATCCAATCACTCATCGCGGCTGGTCAAGTCGCCCGTCTCCAGAGACCGGACATTGCCATGTCTGAGGCACAGTCGGCGCGCTCAGCGCCTTCTCCTCATTTCCAAGCCTCAATTTACGCGGACGTGATCGTCGCAAGGATTGGGCATCAAGAAGATGGGCGTTCTGTAGCGCACACGTGACGGCGCGTCCAAATGCGGCCACAGCAGGCGACGGCCTCGACTCCCCGTTGAATCTGGCAAGGCTCACCTGTCCGCGGCGGGAGATGACGTGTCAGGGATTGCTTTTCCTGCAAGCGTGCTCCAGACCAACGGCTCTGCAACTGGGCATATTCCTTCCTGGCTGACAGCAGATATCCCACCTGGAGTTATCTCCCGTGGCCTTGCGACAGGCCATTGAATCTTCGTTACTCAGGACCTGCCTAGCAACGGAACCAGCGAGAAAGCATCATCGAGATTTTCCCATCCCAGTGAGTTTGTTTGCCGAATCTAGCACGGAGGCAAGATGCTCACTAGCGTCGAGATTAGCTGCACCGAATGTCACCACAAGCTTTCCGGTGGTAATGAGGCAGCGGAGAACCGTTGGGTGGGGAGGCAATGGCTGAGGCGCGAGTAGCAGGCGTCATGGATACGCCGGTGGGGTGCAACAAGGGCAACAGGGCTTGGCGGAAGGCGTGCCGTTAAAGCATGTTTCGCGGCTAACCGGCAGACGGGCGTTGATACTTCATTACGGCAGGGCTACTGTGAGAGCTTGGAGCAGAACCGCAGGCAAGAGGATCGTTCGTGTGTTTTAACACTGTCCGGGTGAGACACCGAGTGGAGGCAGGCGGCATTTGAGACAGTTGTTTGGTGCTACAGCTCGAGTTTGCCGGCCAATGAAACATACGATGCGGGTATCCAGGCTGCTGTTGAACTGACTTCCTGACCAGCCACCCACCGAGACAGACGTTGGCCCGTCCAAAACAGGGCGTTCCGGTCTGGAGGGTTGCGGTTGCACGTACCACAGGATGGTGTTGAGACGGATCGCACGGGCGCGAGCCGTGTTTGCGCGTTGGATCGAAGAGATCAAAGCAGATTAGCGATTAAGCCAGTCTGTCCCGCTGCAGCAGATACGAAATCCGGAAGAATGCCTGTGCGAAACAAGGGGAAACTTCGGCCGGCAGGTCAAGCAGAGAATTAGCGCCCCTTGGTGCCCGCCATGCCGGCTGCTTCTGCTCCAACCTTCTGTTCCATCCTTTCGCCTTCATCAACTTCACACCCGAGCCACGTCCGCTGGTCACCCGTTTCCATGCCGCAATTCTTTGTTGCGACGTCATAGAAATCCTTCAGGGCTACTCAGCCTTGCTGAGATCGGCAAGGCCGCTTGGCCAACTTCCCTTTTCGGACGGCTGACAGCACAGCCATGCGCTCCTTCGCCGTGTTGGGGGCCATGTCGTGCATCTGCCACCTGCTGTACTGCCTTCCAGCTCGCAGCACTCTGATAAATAAAGACACTGGCGTGACTTCCGCCCACGCTCCTCATTCTTGCCGCACAACTCAATCTGCTCCGATTCCGTGCCCGAATTGGACGTTGTCTTTCAGTTTCACACCCGCTCCAAGTTCTTTCGACATCCTATCACAATGCCTCAGCAACATATCCAGCTCCCACCCTATCCCACCCCGCTGGGTATCTTTCCCAGCTTCTTCGCCCGCCAGGCTGAGCCGCTCGTGCTGAAGGAGAAGGTCATGTCGTTGTCTGGCGATTCCTTCAGCGTCAAGACTGTCGACGGCCGTCCCATCGTCCAGGTGAAGGGTGAATACTTTTCTCTCAGCGGCCGAAAGCATGTCATGGACATGCAAGGCAACGTGCTGTTCACCATTCGCAAGGAGCATTTCTCCTTTCCGTCTACCTACTATGCGGAAGACCCCTCCGGCAAAAGAATCCTTGAGGTGAAAGGAAAATTTAGCTGTGAGTCCACCTTTTTTCCACTCGCTGCACGAACAGACGGGATCATGCGCTTCGACAATTGGTATACACGCATCAGGGGTTGAAGCAGTTAATTGGGCGCGCCCG